>JAFVLL020040005.1:0-18639 GCA_021397915.2 Tor tambroides | reverse complement strand
TCAGCCTGCGCCATCTAGAGATTCATGACTGAACTATATATTTTAACCATGGTATTTGTAGTAAAACTGTGGTTATACAAATGGGAATCAATATACCAAAAAAACATGGTTACTACACTTTTACTACAATAAAACCATGGTTCATTTTCGTAAGGGAGGTTGTTTTGTTAAATCTTTTTTTTGGTAATGCATTTTTAGTTTCAGAAACTTACAAATACAACACTGTTTATTTTAAGATGTATGTGAATGGTAATTAACTGCACTCCAGTCAGTTCAGTTATTTAACTGAATCAGCTCATTAGGACCAATTCACGAGTCTTTTTGAAAGATTTATCAACAGAACAGGCTCCTGAAAGCAGTTCATTCATAAATCACAATTCATTCGTTTATGAATCTGGCCACACTGGTCACATGTATGGTGTGTTTGCAACTAGCAGGGAAAGAGCAAAAGATGTGTTATCTTATTGTCTTTATCCTACTCTTTTTCTCACATCATCTCGTTTAAGTCAGACTGAGAACTCACAGTTCAGAAAAAAACACTTGCCACGGTGTGGTAGATTCAGCAGTGGCGAAGGACCATCATATAGTGGAATCCACATTGCGGAAGATTTCAGACGAAAGCTTTCTTGTAGCTCCAATAGTAGAGCATAGCGCTAGCAACGCCAAGGTCGTGGGTTCAATTCCCAGGGAAGACCAAGAGCTGATAAAAATGTAAAACTGTAACTTGAATGCTATGTAAGTCGCTTTGGATAAAAGCGTCTGCTAAATGCATAAAATGGAAATGAAATTCAGAAGAAATCTTTTGTCTTTTTAATGGAACCAGTTCTGAATAAAAACCAGTTTTGGCCGTCAACCCCAGACCTGAGGTTACATAATAATATTAATAATAATAATAATAATAATAATAATAATAATGTTTATTTTATATAGCGCATTTCTACAAACTCAAGGACGCTTTACAATCATTCAACATTCACAAACCCTAGTTTGTGCCGAGGAACTTGTAATAGGCCAGATTCAGAGGACCTAAGTGCACGGGAAGAGATGTAGGTATGTATGAGATCTGAGATATATTGAGGGGCGAGACCATGGAGAGCTTTGAATGTAATGAGGAGTATTTTGTATTGAATACGGAAACGAACAGGTAGCCAATGTAGTCTGCATAAAACAGGAGAAATGTGAGAAGATTTGTACATCAACCCTGTTATTCCATGAATAAAAGTAAATTCTGTGTCAAATTGTGAACCGTTACCCATGATTTTCTGTAGTGAACAATCGATGGTTGAAAACCGGATATTTGTGTAAGTATTGTCCTGTCTACAAGCACCAGAAGAGTAGAAATGGCCAAGTAAACTGTACAGCTGTCAAGTGGTTACCATCAGTCCTGTTATTTTCTGAAGAGAGTTTGTCAATGTTAATTCTGTAGGAAAAATAATTTTGTTATACTGTATTTCTCAGGGGTTTTTTTCTTTCTGTTTTTTTGCAGCCGCAGATTCCAGAGAGGTCCGACAGTCTCGGGACCTTGAGTGATTCTGCTGTCGCCCGTAAGTGAAAGTGTGTGTGTGTTTGTGTGTTAATCTCAGCTGCTGTTCCCCGTGTCGGGCCGAACTGTTATAAAAACGGTGGAAAAACGGCTCTAGATTCTAGATATGTAGACGTACTGCAGACTACAAGAAATTGTCACAATTGACAACTGTTATTGTTGTGCTTTTTTTTCTTTTTTCCCCAAATGTCGCTCAGCCTTCAAAAGACTTCTGACCAGAAAAGACTCCGGGGCCACTTCTGCTACACACACATCCAAGAGCCACTTCCAGGTTATCAGTGATTTTTTGTTTGTTTGTTTGTTAACGAGTTATATATATGCTTCTCTGAAATGACTGGTCACAGTTTGACAGCGTTCTGTGTTTGTGCGCTGTAGATCGTGCCGACAGATTCAGATGTGTCTTCTCATGATGGTGGAGATCATGTGATTGATCTTGAATCTGCAGCTGTTCCTGTAAACGAGAACGGACACAGATCCACATCAAAGTCACAAAGCAACCGTTACTCAGCACCTCCTGACTTATATCAGGTTTGTCTGAAGCGCAGGGTACAGTACGTCTGAAATGGCATACTGGCATACTACTCGTACTGTTTGCGCAAGATTTACAGTATAATGTACACAGTAACACCAATATAACCTACATAACAGTGATGCACTGAAATGAAAATTCTTGGCCGAAGCTGAAACTGAACACGTTTTTCCCCGTGAGTATTTTGGCAATTTTTTCGCCATTGCATAAATTAAATAGTAAAAATGTGCTTTTCAAAGAAAAATCAATGACAAAACAACAATTTAAAAATATTTATTTAACACTTTTTAACCTTCTAGCAGACATTATACCAACAAAACACAATTTAACTTAAAATTAATTAGTAAAATAAAAATATTTTTTGGCCATTTTTGAGACCCCCTTCTTGAATCAGGCATGTGATTGGCTAAAGACAAAAAAAGAAGGAAAACTGGACACTTTGAACTAGTGATGGGAAGATCGGATCATTTTGTTCATTTCAGCGGAATATAATTAAAATGTTACGTTAATAGCCAAATTCCACAACACATCTACTTACGCGACGTTTCGAATAAGACTGTTAATGCAATAAAACTATAATGCAACCAAGGCCAAATTATGAGAAACAGAAACGATTAATTCATTGTTTCAGGTTATGCAGTGTGTTAGTTTCCCTCACCTCCCGATCTATATCGTTCGTTCTTTCGTCATGTCACATCCCCATAAACTGAAGCTATGCAGTCTGTACCGGAAACAGAATTGTTTAGTTCATCTCTCGAGTCTTCGGGTTCGAGTCGTTCGTTCTTTTGTCATGTGCCCTCTTCCCGGCTCAGTATCTTACAACAAATACAAACATTACATATTGTGTGCTGTTATTTTATATATATTTGCTGTATCAGAGTGATTTTTCCTCATCATACAGATGAAGTTTAAAGCCTCTTCATTAGCACATTCAATGTTAACCATTGTAGAATCTAAGGAGCCTTCCTTCCACGTTGTGATTATAAAATTAACGACTTACCACCACCGCGCCCGATTTCCTGCCCTAAACCTCCTTATCTCAGGAGACCTATCAACAACCAGGAGAAATTTGAGAAGAACATCTGGATGTCTTTAAAGAATGGAACCTTCAGTGTTGTCCCTGAACCGGCTTCTCATAAATAAAGTTAGAGTAAGCAACAGTTCAAAAGAACTCTGCATCTGCAAAATGTTCCAGCGACAGACACTCCCTGGATCCCCTGATCGTTTAACACCTAAATTTATGATTTTATCAACAAGGAAAGACTTTTACAACAGACGTCTGAGTGTTGATATTTTACTGATACATGCCCAAGGTGACTTTATGACCCCGCAAACCTTTTTTACGCATAAACTATCCATCGGATAAACACAGGCGATGGACTTTATAGCTCTGTCCGAGCTAAGATAATCTCCAGGTCACCCTAAAAGTGACCTTCTCATGACCGTATAACCTCACTCTCCTCCTCCTACATTCCACAGGAACGACTCGTTTCTGTGCTGGACTAAACAAAAACTCAAACTGTTATTGACTTTGCCAAAAGGACAAATGAGTAATTACTGCTACTATTAAAGCAATATACTCGAAACAATATATATGTATTCAAGTTGTATTGTGTATTCTAGTTGTCATTTTTAAACTTGCTGTGTTATCAGGATCTATGATATTATTTTGGTAATCTTTTGAATGTATAATGTTCCCCTGTAGAGGACTCACTAGACTTTTAGGATCATATGCATGATGGGTTATTTCTAATCTTTAATTTGAACCCTTTTGTGTGTTTTAGCAGGGAAAGCTATTAACGTGTGTGAAATATGTTGAGTTTGGTTTCATATTAATCGTCATGATAAATGCAACAATTTTGTGTGAATGAAAATTAACCTTTAGCATCATAATGTAGGATTATAATACGTATAGAAATCTCCAGGACATTTTCTTTAGGTGACAAAATAACTAAGCAGATAATTCACGCACGGAAAACTGAGCCGTGTGGGCGGGGCTCCGCCCTAAAGGAACAATGTGATTGGTAGAAGCCTCTAGGGGTTGGACAGAATGCCTCCGGTTAAAACCCTATTACACGAAGGCTCGTTGCTCTCTGCTTGCGCGCGCTGCTTGAAAACTTCGACTTCGTCTCATTGAGGCGCTCCAAAAGCGCTCACCGCCGTTACCATCTGGCCGAGCTTTGAACATCGAACCAATACTTAGTCAAATTTCTGAAGAACCTCTTCAAAGCCTGAAGCCGAGCAAAGAACTCTAAAGAACTTCAAAGCACGCCGCTCTCGCGTCACCAGGAAAACAGCCTCTCACAGAAGGGCATTCCCAGAAAGACGTCAACAGCAAAGCAGCCAATCATCGCGGGATTCCCTCAAACCAGGAAAGGAACGAAACGAAAACCACCGATCAGCTGTGATCTCAACTTAAAAGCAAGTAACAAACAATTCTTTCTCCAAAGTTTGCTGAACCTGGGTTGAATTAATCTTTAAAAGTAAAGATAGAAAAGTTCTCTGCTTGTGTAACTTCCTTAGGCGGAGTTCACGAAATAGCCACAAGGGCTAGACTTTAACTTTCTTCAAAATAGCGCATTTGTGTGTATATGTGTGTATGTGTGTTTGTTTGTTAGCTTAATTCATGTATTTTAACTAGAATAGTGAATAAACTCTCATCAAAAGAAATCTGTTTTCTGTTGTGTAATATTCAGATCAAACAATGTGCCCAGAACCTGTTACCTATGCTTATAAATCTACATAAAGTACTATTTTGGTTTGTTCTTTTCGTTGGCCCCGAATAAGATAAACGAAATCGTTACAGATATACTGATATAACAAATCGCGGGACGATTGTTAATAAAGTATAAATCGGACGTTTTGATTAATATCAATTAATCATATCAAATCAACCCTAATTTTAATATTTGAATTCCCTAAAGCTAAAAATTCATAATAAAAGCTTAACCAGAGCTAATAATCCTTTACACCATCATGACAGAAATTCACAAATGTATTAAATTATGAGAAATAAAAAGCTACAATTTGAGACCAGAAACGTGACCGTAAACGAGTTTGTAAGGAATGTTGGGAATTATTAACTAATTTCTTTATCCAATACTGCTGTCACGTGACAAAATAACGAATGACTCAGAACCCGAAGACTCGAGAAGTGAACCAATCATTTCTGTTTCCTAAAGAACTAATAGGATGTTGCACATGCGCAGTCAACACGAAATGAATGAATCCCTCGCTGAGATGGCTCGTCGTTTCCGAGTCATAATAAAGATTAGTTCAAATTGAACGAATCTTTCATGAACGACACATCACTATACATGGGGCAGTTGTGGCCTAATGGTTAGAGAGTCGGACTTGTGACCTGAAGGTTGCGGGTTCGAGTCTCAGGTGGGGGGAGTGAATGTACAGCGCTCTCCTCCACCTTCAGTACCATGACTAGGGTGAGACTTTCTTTCTCTTGTCTTCTTGTTCTTGCTTTTTTCAGCTTTTATTTTGGCGGAAACCCACAGGAAGTGCTTATTTTTGTACAACAGCAAATTTATAAATGATTCTCATTACGAATTTGGGAAGATGTTTGTTGCACGTATCGCATTGTCAAATCCATGCCTTGTAAAAATTCATAATGTCAGTCTTTTCACTTATTTGGACGAATAATTTTGGTTGACGAACATTCGGTGCATCCCTACTACATATGTTTTTGTCAAAATGTGTAGTCTAGACTGGACCTTTCAGTGTGACATGAGATTAATGGCAGTCAGGATTCAACATCTCCTTTTCTTTACTCATCATTTGATCAGACTGTCAGAAGTTTAGACATTTTTACCCAAAATTGGATAGTAAATGCAACATAAGTCAATTAAAAGGATGCCACTCACTGGATTGAACATGTAACATGATAAAGTCGTGTGACAGCAATGTAGCACAATACTTTTTGAAATGTTACTGTTTCACATACTGTAGTAGGCAGTATACTCTACAATATTACATTCTAAACACAATCCATCAGTTAAAATGTTTTATTTATTTATCTATATTTAATAATTTATTTTTGGTTTATTTTTAGGTATTTGCATACATTTTGTTCGAGAGTCTGACACTGTCATTTACATTTGTTTTTTTTCAGGACACAACTACTTCCTTTCCAGAGGACAGACCCACAATGCCTTGTGCTCAGAGCTTGCTGTCAGCGGACGGGACGGCGCAGTGCTTGTCCTCAGACACCGGAGAGGAGGATCAGAGCGTTAAGCCCTCGTCTCTGGCTCCTGACCCGTCAGAGTCAGGCGGCGGGGACTTCATGAAGCGGGCGGTGGCGTTCCTCCGGCGCTCGGGCCACAGCAGCAGCGTCCAAAGCTCTGACTCACCCCCTTGTCCTCTGGTGAACGGACACGCTCCCTCGGTTAGCGGCCACGCCCACTCTGCTTACGTCAGCAGTGATAACGACTCAGAGTTTGAGGATGCTGATATGAAACGAGAACTGCAGATGCTGAGAGAGAAGTGAGTAAAGAAACTGACCTAATCAAAGAGCTCCAGTGAAAACTGCCTCACAGAGGCCTCGTTTACCACCACTGACCCTCTTTCATTTCCTAATACAGGTTCATGGTCTTATGCAGAATTCATAAGGGTTAAAAAACTCAAAAATTATGCTCAAGTGAAAGTACAGTTACACTGAAATTTTTACTCTATTAAAAGTACGAGTATCTGGCCAAAAACATACTCGAGTAAAAGTAAAACAGTACAACTTCAAACTGTACTTGAGTATTAAACAGTACAAGTACCCTAGCCAAAAAAATAAAAAAGGAAATTTCTTTTTTTGTCATGTTGAAACATCTTCTCAATGCAAAGTGAAAATTGCTTAAAAATACACTGAATAAAATATTTTGTCAGACAAGTTTGGTTAAAAGTAGATCCATCTAGACACCAACAAGCAAAGTGGACAACCAACAAGCAAATGCAGCAAAGTGGAACTTAAAAAATACAATTTTTGCATTTTTTTTTAAAGTTGAAATAAAAAGTTGAGTGTTTTTTTCTTGTGAAATGTAATAAAGTAAAAGTACAAGTAGTCAGTTTAAATTTTACTTGAATAAAGTACAAATACCCCAAAATAATACTTAAGTACAGTAATCAAGTAAAGTTACTCAAGTATTTTACACCACTGACAATTCATCAGCGCACATTTATATTTCATCGCAATGTAATAATTGTAATAATTTACTTTTCGTTTTTGGCTGACGTCATAATACCTGTCATATAGACACTTTTCACTAAATAAGAAAACGAAAACCGTAACACAATGTTTCGTGTCTGCAGGCATATGAAGGAGATCTCCGAGCTCCAGGCTCATCAGAGAGGAGAGATCGAGCAGTTGTATTCTCGATTAGGTCGACCGGTTCCTCCCAGCGTGGGCTTCTTGCATGCAGTCCCGCCTACAGGCCGCCGCCGCAGAGCCTCCAAACACAAGCTGAAGGGAAGCCGACTGCTCAATCCCATGGTGCAGCAGCTTAGGAACAACCGAAGCAACAGCTCTAGTATGTATGCGAGAGTCTCTGTGACCCGGAGCGCCAGTTTAAAATCACAGAAGGGGGGGGTACCACTATATTTTGGACCCCAGAGGAACATGGCTGACAGAATGCTATCTGGCTTCTCTTCTGAATAGAGAATAATTTACATTTTAATGTAAATTAAGTACATTTGAAATGTAACTAGTATCTAAAGAAAATGTACAGGTTTGGTCTGCAAAACTTGGCACCACAGTGCACATTTTACTGTCCATTTGATTGCTTAAAGTAATAGTACAGCTTTCCCCAACAAGACACATGATTTGAGGAATTATTCATGTCTGAAGCACCAACGGTGCAGAGCGTGGTTCATGTCCAAGTTTAACTTTTAAGATTAGTGATTTTTTTTTTCATCTGCCTCACTTTAGGTATGAGTGTGTGAGTGTGTGTGTATATGTGTGTGTGGTAATAGTGATTTTTACCTTAGCAACCATTGCTAATAATAAAAAAAAAAATAGTTTCAAAGTTGCAAATTTTATCATTTCAAGTTTTATGGTCCAACTGAATATCAGAAGTTGCTAGCAAGTTCTAGACTCGTTGCTAGGAGTTGCTAGTGATAGAGACAGAAAGAGAGAGAAATAAATAGAATGTCCGAACAGCCTGAAGGTCTGTGATGATCTTGGTGGATCTGTATGACGGTTTTCAACCCCTCAGTAGAGGTTTGGACCTGGGCTGCATTTCTCAAAAACATTGTGAGATAAGTTGATCATAGAGACCATTGGTGGCAATAGATCTTACTACACTTTTGGGAAGCGCAGCCCTGATTTAAAGTCTGTTACAGGAATTTTATAAGTTTGATCATTTAGAAAAGATATAGCAGATATAGTCAGAACAGTCTGAAGGTCTGTGCCAAGTTTGGTGGTCATTGCTTGAAAGCTCTAGGATGAGATACTGTAGAAGCATAAATTGTAGATCAGTGTTTTGGCTTGGCAAAGTAATTATAGTAATAATTGTACAAATAATACTATTTCCAGATATGCAGTCTACTCCTATTTTGTGCAACCTGTGCAACTTTGTATTTTAATTTGTCTAAATTCTTTTAAACTTTCATCCACCAATATGAAAGTTAGATTCTCTAAGCAAATCACACTATAAAAGGCCAGATTTGTCACCGTCAACCATCTGTGTTCTCCTGTAGCGGAGACGTGCTCCAGTGTGTCGGGGTCTCCGGTCAAGAGCTCGGTTCTGGGTAACAGCTCTGTGGGATCCAGCACAGCCACACTGAGCCCCGTGTCAGAACCGCTGGAGCCGGTCCAGACTCAGCAGCCCTGCTCGCTCAAGGGCTCTCTGTCCTCTGACAACATCTACGGCCCCACAACACACACACCACCCCGACAAGGTGAACACACTCACATGGCTGTTATCTACAATAGCCTGTCAAGCATATGCTGCTGTACATATTTGCTGTAAATGCATCTGCCGCTGCCCTAACCAGCCACAGTGCAACAAACGTCTAATATCCACTGGCCTCGTGGAAAGCAAAATGCATCATCCAGTAACACAATCACGGCCAATCACATCATATTTGACGGCTACAGTTATGTGAAGCAAGACTTTAATGTTTGGAGCTGCCCTAATCAACACACATAGAAACCAAACCATATGATTTATTGCTCAAGACGCATGCTGCCTGGCTCGGATGCAGTGTGACAGTCATTTATAGCTGATATGCAGAAGACGAAGGTGTCAGAGTTGCCTCTCTGAATGGTCTACCATGTTCTAGATTATCATGTCTTTCTCCTTCTATGTTTTTGTCACGCATATCTCACTCACACGCATGGGATTATTGCCAACTTTCACAGTCTCTCATGCGCGCTCCACTCATTTACTTCGTTTAAATGGAGTCAGCCAGAATGTGACATTTAAACGGTTGCCTAATGGCTCAGTCACACGACATGATTTCATTCTTATGGATCAGTAGACATTTTCACACATTTAGTTATTGCCATAAATATTTCTATTTTGAGGTCATGTGTGAGCAGAAACGCAATTGATCTTATGTATTTCAAGGAGTTGGGTCATTGCCACAAAATTTCTGTATTTGTCGTGTGTAATCTGTGATATGAATACTTTGTGCCAGGGATGTGGCACAAACTGCACATACTCTGTTTGCGGTGGTGCTTACGCAGCAACCTAAGTTTGAATCCGGCTCGTGTCATTTCATGATTTCATCTTCCTCTATGGTTTCCAGTCACCTGTATGCAAAATCCCCAAAAATATAAGGAAGATACTGAAGAAAACCTGCTCAGGACATCATGTTGGGTTCAAGTTTCACCTTCTAATTTATGGAGTTCTTAAGTGGCCTAATCAGAGCCTGGACTTCAAGCACACTGAGAATATCTATAAAGACCTGAAGATTGCAAAAGAAATTTAAAGGATTGTATTATGCTCATACTGTGTCTGAACAGGGCAGTAGAACTGTTGTATTCAGTATGGTCTCTGTAATCTCAGACGTAAAACCAGAACTAACCAGAGTCTCCTGTTCAAAGGCTAAACTCCAGTGTTCCACATTTCCAGCCACATGCTGCCCCGAGCCTGGAAGAGTGACACCACTCTGATCTGTATCTCCTGAAGGAGAGACACCAGATCCGAAAACCGTATGTGGGACGGCCAAAACAGTGCCGACATCAGATGATATACTATGACCTCCTGTACTCTCGTACGAACCGACAGACTTAATGACGGGAAGGCATACAAGACCGGTCATCAGCCACACATAAGCCAGAGCAATTACCCCAAGAGGTTTTGGAGGAAGAAGGGAGAACGAAAGGGGGAAAGTAGGTTCTTATTCGACGTGAACAGATCCACCTTTGCCCTGCCCTGCTAAATGACTCATTTTCTGAGGATGCAACATCCATTCTCCAGGCCTCGACCTTCTCATGAAGCACCTTCAGTGCCAGAAGCATGTTCTATGCCAAAATAAGAATGTGCCATGCTAAACTTCCCACGGGGCACAAATGTATTCCCCCCTGGTGCTTTATGTAAAAAACTACTGACACTGACATGATGGCTTCAATTGACCTATCGGTAAGCCCCTCCCATCAATTGCAGATGAGCCAATGGCAGTCGAGTATCAGTTGCACAGGGATCGGAACTCGGACATCTTTAGGTTTCAGCGCCATAGAAAAACATTGGAAGATCCGAAGCTTTGATTTGATGGTGTTTATGCTACAAAAATGGAAAACGATGTGCCTGGGGTACTTGTAACACTGATTCCAGGTATCCTGAGAAGATGGGCAATGGAATTTATTTTATTACATTTCCTAAACCCAAACAAAACTGAGCAAAAATGTCCCTAAGCATTTAACCACAATCCAAATGAAGATGAAAACGTTCATTTTCTGGTTGTCATACTCTCATCAAGATATCTCTGGCTAAAACTAACGTTAAAGTTAGTGAGTCCATGCTAACGTACAAGCATAAATAGCGAACTATTCTCACGTCATGTACAGTGTAGGTCAAAAACAAATAAACGAAGGTCTACATTTCAGTGCCTCCCCATATTAAACTGGTTAAATGTAAATTCATTTAATCTTACCCTGCGGTACATGAACAGTGTTGTCATTGCAGTCCTAATGATCTTAACATGAGACTTCTTCTGTTTGCATTGTGATCTGTATTTTTACATATTTATTTTGAAATATTTTATATACCTATAGGTCAGTTCTCCAGAAGGAAATGGCTCAAAAGTGGCATAATCTCCATTTATGTGCCACGAGATGATGGCCCATTTGGACTCGGTAGGCTGGGCGTCCTTCATAAACTTTTGTCATAATTCTTGTGTCAACAGAATCCACCCCAAAGATACCACACCAGAGTCAACAACCAGGGATGTTTCCAAGTTAACAGGGTCCAATAGCATCTGGGTTTAACCCTTATTGTGCAGTGAGGATGCCAACAGGGACAAACTCCTCAGCTGTTGACCACCACTGAAACAGCACCAACTCAGTGCTACCATTGATGAAGCCACTGCCACGAGACCCAAAAGTCTTCAAAACAAAATTCCAGGAATCAGAATTACAGGAATTGTCAGAGTTGATTTTGACAAAGTTGAAACGAATGGACGTGAATGGACAAGTCGCATTTGCGGATTGTGCATGAATTCAGATCCATCCCTAGAAAAACGGTCTGTTTCCTCAACAACAAAACGCCCTTCTGAAGGTTTATCTTCAGACCCGGCCTCTGTTGGTAATAGTAAAATTCAGATGCAGGTCTAGGATTGGAGTGAAACCGCTGTTCAACAACACGGCTGTAGAAACTGGATTCCTTCTGAGATGGATGCACTTAATCTATAGCTACTTTCTCTACTTTGGCCTACATTTCCTGCAAAATAATCAGAACCACCAGGACACCTAACATTTTGGGGCGTAATCCATTGAAATGAGGCAGGCAGGATGTTATACCCATTTTCTATGGAAGAGTTCTACAGATGGTTCTCTGTGGTTCTACAGATGAAGCCTGTGGAAGAGGACTTTGGTCGACCATGCAAATGTTAAGGCCCATATGAGCCAAATTTATTGTCTGACAGTGCACAGAATAGTGAAAGCCATGAGATCGGAGGAGTATAGAATGTCTCTATCTGTTGCAGGCCTTCCGCAAAAAACCTGTCACAAAACATACGGCCTGTTTCAATATAAGTGGCCCAGCATGCACCCATGGGGGCAACGCTTTTTGTAAGCACATCATTGTAAATGTATGACTCGAGGAATGACCCCTGTGCTCTGAAGGCATTGTTGCTTAGAACATGAGTGAGGAGCTGTTGATCTGTTGGTTTGCCAAGATGCAAAACACAGAGAAACTAGCAGAACAGAATGTCAAGGGCAGTGAGGAGAAAAGCAATGACGCTTTAGCGGTTTGACACAGTTCTCCAAAGAGGGGCCTTTTGACCCTATAGATCAGGGAAGCCTTAGTTGCCAGCCTCAGATGTGCTTACGTGGCACAAGTGTTCTGTTGAGCAAGGCCATTGACCCCAGTCCTTTTTAGGGGGAGTCCAGACTACTTGGCTGCTTCTTGGCTCCTCTCGAGGAATCCGCGGGGGAATAATTTACTGAAAAGCAGTAGATTACTTTTTTGCAGGGTGAAACCTAATGACAGCAGCAATCACTGCATTGGCAAAAAGCCCCGACTAAGCAACAGGAGGATCCAGCCAACTTCTGTTTCTCATGGATATCTGTGAGGTTGAACCACAGATGTCTCTCGGTCCCCACCAACCCTGTCACATAACGACGGATCGTGTGAGCTATATGCTTCTTGACTTAAAGCACTTCAGTTGTTCGGCTGAGCTCTTCATCTCGGGAGTCAAGCAAGTAATTTCGTCCATATCCTTAAGGACATCAGCTTGCTACGCCTGCAATACCACCATTGTATGCAATGCCACACCCACTTGACCGGCAGCCATATTATTGTTGACATATTATTGATAACACTTTATAAGGACTTTCTTGAGCAGTGAAGTGACAGGAAAAAATGTAATAATAAAATAAAAAATTTGCACCAGAAGACATGGATAATTTGGAATAGTCTTCAGTGCTATAACAATGGTGTAGTTACAAGTAAAATCAGCTAATCTTCTTGGAGTTGAATGGTTAATATGGCAGTTTTACAGTTCTTTAACCGTAAATGGGTTTCATGTGTGGAATTGTCTAGTGATGCATAAGAGGGCTTTGACCTGTTATATGGATTCCAGAAAATTGTTTCCATTGTTAGAAACACACAGGCACATGTACACATCTACATTAACCTCTGTTTTCTGAGACGCTTAACCGGTGTTGTGGTGTGTTGCTGATATGATGCTTGTTGATGGGTTACTGATCTGATCGCTGCCTGTGTCGGCTGTTACACCTGTCTCTCTTTCTTTCTCTCTCTCTCTCCCTCTTATATTCATTTCTCCACAGGCTGGACCGTTTACCACCAAACATCTGAGCGAATCACCTATAAATCTAGTAGCAAACCACGCACTAGATTCCTCAGTGGACCCGTGTCTATGTCCATCTGTTTGTATTTGTTCTACTTTTCTTCTATTACCCATAATTCCCTTTCCCCTGTTTCTTTCTGCTCTTCTTTCATGATTTGTTTTGGTTTTTCTGTACTGCATTTCTGTCATGTTCACATCCAATACTCATCCACACACTCATTCAGTGATCATCAGGCATTCTCAGCCATTACATGTCCATCTTCATGTCAGATGGCACTTTCCATGAATACGGTACAAAATAGGGTCTGAAACTTAAAAAAGCAGCAGATATTCAGTGAAAGGAGGTGCGTAACGCTCAGTAAAATGGTAGTTGTCAACCTCATGAGGTCAAAGTAAATGTCAACAGTCTACAGTTAAAATGCAGCTTAAAAATATAATAAATATGAAATAAAATACATCAAATTAAATCATAGGTAGCAGGGTTGCAGACTTCCTAAGTCCTAAATAAAGCTTTCACTCAGTAGGGTGCAAAGCTCCTAGTCTGGGAGCAAATGTCGGCTTGTGGATTTTGATGAACTTATATTTACCTTAAATTTAAAGAAAATATTTGTTTGCTCATTTATTCTTTCAAAATTGAATAGTTAAGCTTGACGAATGCAGTCAAAACTACAAAAGAAAATGGATTATTTACCTCGCTGTCCTCCGTACTGTATGTAGAAAGGTCTAACACCGTGTCCTAACTACACGCCGCAAACACGCGATAAAAGGTATCTTTTCTGTGTTAATCAGAGTTTTTGTCCTAACTAGCCACGACGGCGACACTCGAAATTTCTAATTTAGAAACAGTTTCTGTTTCCACAACGTCACGGCTGGAACAACAACATACAAACTATATGACAGTAGATAATCTCAGGTGATTATATGCTTTATTCAAAGTTAAACGTGTCTAATATGAGTTTAAATATCATTTTGCGTGACCTTATAGCTGTACTGAAAGCAACAACAGATAGTTTACCTCAGATCTTGAAAATAAATTAAAACAAATATGCATGTTAAAACTCTGAACTCACTGCGAACCAACGAGTGTATTCCATGACAAAGATGTTATCAGTCACTCAGTATGTACATTTAATGATGTTAAAAAGCTTTAATATTTATAAATTAGATTATATACGTATCCATTTCGTCCATTTTCTGTGATATTTGATTGATTGTGTCGCGTCGCGTCTGGTGTGGACACACAAATTGCTTGCTGCTGGAATCTTGTCGCGTCGCGTGTAGTTAGGACACGGTGTAAATGATTACAAAATGATTAGATAATAGTTCATCCTATATATCCAGAAGTTCTCATGAAAAAGACTTTGAGATTTGTGCCTCTACACCAAAGTGTATCCTGTTCGTGGAAAGAGCTGGATGTCAACTCATCTGGCCTTCAGTTTGTCTTCTGTACAAACGCTTTGTGCTGGGCTGTAGCTTTGACCGATAACATGAGCTGTCTTTCCTCAAACATGGCCATTCTCAATATTTAACTGAAAGCAGAGCGAGTGTATGTGGATGTCTGCCAAAGCTTTTGTATCGTCTATATATCTGTGCCTTCTTTCCTTTTCATTCCACGTAAAATCCCAATGAGACGATGATTGGCGTGCCATGTCATGTTTGGAGTCAGAAGACGAGCATGCCAAGGGCACGAGCAGGGTGCTGTGGAGAACATCAGGGCTGTATTTTGAATTTTTTATCTCTGTCACCTGCATGATTATAATATGATGCTGTCCAAGAAGCATATTATAATTACCTTGCGTTTCTGTCATGGCTTGTAGTATTTTGTTCCTCTAGGTGAGAGTTCATTTTGGAGAAAAACATGAATTTGCCCACCAGTGCGTCATAGCTATGATTAGGAAGCTCATTTCTTTTTATACTTGGTCTCCGTCCTTGTCAAAATTATATGATTTGGTCAGTATTCTAACCTTTATTGTGTGAAAAATTCTTTTTTCCCCCCTTTGTAATTTAAAATTCAGCATGCAGCACTTTAGTTTATTCATGTTTCAGTAGTTTTTTTTTTATATGCTTCAATTTTGTTGTATTTATGCTTTTCCTGTTTAAGTGTTAGATGTTATTTGTACAGTATGACATTTTAAAGCTTGACGGAAATTCTGTCTACAGTAGTCACTTGTAAGCAGTGCCGATCCTAGACTTCTGGGGGCCCTAAGCAAAACTTTCTCGGGGCCCCAAAATGCTCCCAACCCTTAACCTATTCTTTCAGAGCAGTTTCACTGTCAAAACAACAGTGAATTAAAAAATAAAAAGTGAATTAAAAAATAAAATAAAAAATATACAAATAAAATAAACAATTTAGCCTATAATAGCCTACTATACAGAAATTGATTAATCAAATGTACAAATAAACCACTGCATAGACTTCACCATATAAATTAAACATAAATTGATTCATAAAGTTGAACAATATTCAGTGAAGAGCAGTGATTAATTCTGTCCTTTTATTTTGTTGTTTGATTAACAGATGATGACAGACAGTGGCAGGTTTAAACAGTAGGATGCTGTCACGGAATGCACTGACTAGCAGTCGATTAGGCTACTTTTCAAACCGTTTATGTTCACTTAAAGTGCCCCTGTTATGGGTAATGAAAGGTTCATATTTTGGTTTTGGGAGTCCCCAACAACAGGTTGACGTGCATGCAAGGTCAAAAAAAACACTTTCATTGTCTTATAATACGCATTTATTTTTACCTTACTTGCTCAATGACTCCCAAACAATTTGTTCAACGATTCATTTTTCCAAACCCCTCCTTTGCGTGACGCTAATCTGCGGTGATTGGTTGATTTCATTTAAAGCAGTGTTTGTGAGTGCAGTGCTGCTTTGTGTACAGCGTTACCGGGGAAACAGCTATTTTTACCGCTCCAAAAGCGGCACCTAGTGGCAAAAAATGAATCTGCATTTTCATTCAGACCAATGCGAAAAGACCAACAAGTGGGTGGGGTTGGGTATCGTTTGGGTTTTTTCCAATACCGGTGCCAAATCAATACTTTTAAAACGGTTCCGGTGCCTAAACGGTGCTTGAACCGATACTTATTAAAAAAATAAATAAAAATTCCCCAAAAAAGGATGGATTGGCCATTAGCACTATAAACTCATGATGTCTGTTTCTTTCATACTGGATGCCAGGGGGCGCCCTTGCACAGAAAATTCACATATCCAGTCACAGAAGTAGCGGAACTCATGATGCTCCAGGAAGTCCCTAATATGGACAAAGGCATCGCTATTGCTGGAACTGAGTAAACAGAAGATATAAACGTTTTGAATGATAAAACAAAGACCATAAACACTCGACTTCAACAATGTATAGTTTATCTGTGTTATTCAAGCAATTTCTGGTATTTTCATAATTAAGTATATTTTATAATCCATTGCTAATCGATGTATTCTTTTTACAGTAGCCTATGGAACATATTTTCTGCCTCATTCTGTGACAAAAAGCTACATCACATCACAAAAGGAAGCATTTGACTGGTGTTGTGAAGTAAAAAGTTTATAATGTTCTCTTTTGTTGGACAACAGGTTTAGAAATGTGAATAAAAAAAGAAGTTTAGCTTTAGGCATTTTAATTTAAGCATGTTTAGCGTAGCTAGTTAACGGAAGGCTACCAGCTGCAGTCAGAGCAAGTGTAATTAAGTGCTCCTCGGATGCTCTTATTTCCCAAGATGTGCTTTTAAGTCGGAATATGAAAACAACATGCACACACACGTTACTACAAAGATTTGTATTATTAGAGCTTTCTGACTTGAGTTCACGTGCATTTTCTCAGTCGGGAAATTATTTTTCACGTGCGGTGCCCGTGATGATGCTTCTTACGTCCGTTTCAGATAACCAGAGGACAAGTATTTCAATTGATTGCTCAGGCATGGCACCGAAATGAGTCACCGAAATCTGCGTTCTTATTCGGTTCTAGTACATACTGGTTACATAGGTACCGGTGCCATATTGGTACCAGGTTTCGGTACGCAACCCTACAAGTGGGTGGGCAATATGCTAATGCTTCATGTTGACGTCAACATGAAACGACTTGGGATTAGTTTTGAAAACGACTCGTTTCAATGACTCAGAGTCGACTCTTTCTTTTGAGAGACAGCAACTTTATACACGGTGCACTTTCAGATTTAAAACTTTGCAGGATGTTTTCATTCACTTAGAGCTGTGTTACACACTGCATGAAAGCTCATTTTCAAAAATCCATAATAGGGGCACTTTAAGACATAACTGACTGTGTTTAGTGAAAACTCACCAAGACTGACATTTTGACATATACAAAGTGCAAAGTAGCCTATATATGTCTGTGTTTCACTCCGTCTCGAATCGCGCACACAGAAAGCGCTTGGGGATAAAGCAGCTCGGTGTGCTTTTAACTCGTTTTTTAGTATTGAGCAAAAAAGACATGGAGACTGTATATGACAGTCACGTTACATAATTTGACTGATTTGGATGTTACGTAGAAAGTGCGACAGCGCACCGCATTAAAGGAACATTCATGTTTTCATAACTGCTGGCCAAAATCAAAAACAAAACTGAAATGAATCATCTTTGGGAGGAAGAGGGCCCTACGCAACATGCATACTTTGCATATAGAGAGGATTGGCTCTGCTTGTAAATAACTCATGGCGTGCTTACCGAGATAGATAAAAAAGTCTTTTTTTATGCATCCAGATGTTTGTTTTTGGTTTTAAATGGTGCTGCTTTTAAAAGTGGAGGTTTAGGAGAAGATCAGTTTTAGTCTTACATGCTTAATATTTTCACTCACTGCCACAGACCCAAAGCTAATATGATGACAAGATTGTGAGGAGCGATTCAGTTATTCAGTCCTGATTTTCACCGACCACACGAAATCTAAATTAGAATGTTGTGATTTTAGTCCATGTCCATTACCTCTGAGGTCATCTGCCCCTCATGGTTTATTGTCCAGTAAAATGCTCACAAAAATAAGAATGTCCCTTATTTTAAATACTCCCTCTTTCTAATGCTACAATAGAAGCAATGAATGGACAGCTGTCATTAGAGGTGATAACCATGAGCTTTACCCTCAAATCT
>JAFVLL020040004.1:0-17070 GCA_021397915.2 Tor tambroides | reverse complement strand
ATCTACTCTAGAGGGACTTAGCTGTTGTTATTGATTCTATTTGGATGTCTACCGGAAGTTAAGTTAGGGCCACAAAAGCGTGCATGCGCAGTAACATTTGTTTATGTTGTTGCCGTTGAAACCGTCTATAGCCGCTGTAATTAAATGAGTATGTGGACATCAAAACGTTTAAACTCAGAGTGAGGGTTTGAGCTTTTATTTTGAAACCGCAATGTATTCTCCTGTGTTTGCGTAAATTTATAAATGATTTACCTTACAAATCTGATGAAATGGCGCACGTTGCGTTCCCAGATGAACGTTATAATAAACCCAAACTCACATCAACATGCAGAGATGGAGTTTGAGATGCTCCACGCATGTAAATGATAATAGGAACTACTGTGAACAGAGCCGCTGTATGACGCACGTACGTAATCTACACGCATGTATATAATTAAAGCGCATGTACTGTATTAGAACTGCATCACATATAATTATTCAATTAAATCGTAGCATTTGGGAATTCACAATTATGCTTAATTATGATTTTTAAATGGGTTTAATATATCATGCAGCCTTGGAAAACAGTCTAATAATGGATTATGGATTCTCGTCCGTGAAATGCGCCACTTCCAGTACGTTATTTTGCCGGTTAGTCGACGTGAGCAAAATGAAGTCGAGGATTTTTAAAAGTCGAATATAATTGACGAATCGCGACAGCCCCAAAAATTGATATTTCTTTTATGCCAAAAATCATTAGGGCATTAAGTAAAGATCATGTTCCATGAAGATATTTAGTAAATTTTCTACTGTAAATATATCAAAATTTAATTTTTGATTAGTAATATGCATTGCTAAGAACTTCATTTGGACAACTTTAAAGGCAATTTTCTCAATATTTAGATTTTTTTTTGCACCCTCAGATTCCAGATTTTCAAATAGTTGTCTCTCGGCCAAATATTGTCCTATCCTAACAAACCATACATCAATTGAAAGCTTATTTATTCAGCTTTCAGGTGATGTATAAATCTCAGTTTCTGAAAATTGACCCTTATGACTGGTTTTGTGGTCCAGGGTCACATATTACTGGAGAATGTCAGTACAACAGTTTATGACTTTAGGAGAGGTTAGGTGATGCAACAAAGCAATGACCCAAAGCACACAAATAAGTCAACTAAAGAATGGCTGGGGAAAAAAAGGAAAATATGTGTTTCCCTGACCTTAACCAAATGCAGATGCTGTGGCATAATCTAGAGAGAAGTGTTCTAGCATGACCGCTCAGAAATATTGATAAACTGAAACAGATTTGTGGGGAGGGATGGTCCAAAATAGGGCAAAAGTCATGTAAGCAAGATATGGTTAAGGATTCGCTGCTAATGGAGGATCTGCAAGTTACTAAAGTCAAGGGTTCATTGACTTTCTTCACCCTGCACTGCAATAAAAATGTGAAAAGTACAATTGTTTGTGTATTATTAGTGAAGTCAATTTGCATTTGTCTATAATTGTGAGTTAAATTAAGGTCAGACCACATTTTATGAGTTATAAAAGCAGAAATCCAGATATTTTGAAAGGGTTCACAAATTGAAAATTGCCACTGTGTTGTTAGGTCGTATAAATTGTAAACTATTAAATATAATTTGTCCTTGCGTCCATTTAGTGAAAAACTTGGCTTGATAATTTACTTGAGAATTAATGCCCTAGATTGTGTAATGATGGTTCTTCTAATTAGGGAAAAAAAACTTATAAACCTCAAAAATATTTATATTAATATAAGAAAATCTGTATGAAATTAAGTATATTTACAGTATATTGATTAAGATATGTCTGAACACATCAGAGACAATGTGTTTTTACATTTATTGGAGAGGTTGAGCAAGTAAAACCTGGAATAAATTATAATCTGTGCCAAGAAATTTAGTATTGTATGTTCTTGCCATTAAAAACAAATTGATCAGAATCAAAGAGCACAGTATGTTTAAGTCCTAATGGGATTGTATCAGCTAGATTGGCGCAGATGGTTATATTTTATGAACAGCTGAACTGGTAGGCTTTGGAAAATTCCAGCACACAAAGGGTGTGGGATATTTATAAAGCCGTTCAGTGTCCCCCTCTACAAAATGCACTGGGTAATTTCAACATGATCCACTGCGGCTTCCTATCTTCTCGCTCTGGACCTCTGCCAAGAGGTAATGTGAATGGCAGTCGCTCAAACGCCTGTGTTCTGATTGGACAACAAAAGTGGGGATAAGTTTACTAGCCAATGGGAGGGGTTTGAGCCAGAGGGTAAATCAGGACAGCTGATTGGCAACTCTAAGCGTTGGTCCAGCCATACCATGGCTCTCTGCCAGGGCGTTGTTTTTAAGTACAATGCACTGTTGTCACTTGCAGTTTCACAGATTGACAGCTTTTCCTTTACAAACTGGCAACACAACAGGACACCTTCTCCGTTATTTTTGGTGTATGATAGAGCTGTTTATGAATTAACACCTGACTTGTGACTTTTATGTTTGCATTGTAAGTGGAATGAGATCTCATTGTGTGTTGTTGGGTGGAAAATGCGTTTAGATTTAAGGTGTAATATATTGTGCACAGTCTTGCATTTGCAAAGATGGGGATCGTCTGTCCACTTGGCTAGGTTATGCTTTCTAAACCGTGCATGAGTGAGATAAGTGAAGTCAGGATACCCACTGGCACTGACAAAATGTGGATGGACCCCTGTAGCACAATCAATTTGTCAAATCAATGCACGGTCAGAGTTTTACCATGGCCTTTTGGGGCCTTTGTATTGGATTTGGGTCACTGCAGTGTTGAAGTTAACAAGAATTACCATAGAGACTGATGCCCTCAATTTGGCCTCAGGTGGGGTCTCAGAAATCATTACCAGTCTCCAGATACATTAAATAAAGGCTTGATTAATCATATACCCTCCACCCACTTCATAATTTAAATGAGTGGGTGATAAAGTTGGATTTGGAAACATTGTATCTGTTCTTTTGCTGTCTAAATTTTGCAGATCCTGCAGTCCACTATAGTCCTCTTGCATGGTCTCGTGGGATGGGTCTTCCATCCTGACAATTATTAATGATTCACCTGTGTCTGTCTTCTAGCTGAGAGAAGCTGAACATCACAAGGAGAGAACCATTTGATGGAAGAAAAGAAAAAGAAAAAGCAAGAAGAAGAGACAAAGAAGGATACTGCGCAAAAAACGGTCAGTGTTTTAATTTTTTTTTTTAATAAAAAAAAAATTAAAAAAACGAGGAAAAAACACTTTTGGTAGTCTGGACTGAGATGACATATTATTCTTTTTAATATAAGGCCAATAACTGATGGATGACGGTGATGGATAATATTATCTGCTGTTTTCCTTAAAGTCAGTGGGCCAGTTTTACTAAACAGGGTAAATTCGCGCGAGAGCGCAATTCCAAAACAGCGCCAATGGGAGGGGAAATTTCTGCGGGTGATTTGCTAACAATGCGCAAATTAAAGAACACAGACGCAACATCTCATTTACATATCGACCAACGAAATATACCAAGTGTAGCTCAAATTTGCGTAGTTGCAAATAAAGAAATAAAGAAGCCACAGTACATTGAAAATAACCGGAGGCCAAAAAAATTAAGGTTTGCTAGAAGTTTTGATAGACCTGGTATTGCATGACTCCTAGTTGAGGGTCCTAAGCTTTTATTTTCTGAAGCAAATTAAAAATAACATGGCTTGGCAAATGATATGGTCAGATAATGTGTTCTTCTGGCATTACAAATAAATTAATACCTGTGGAAAAAATCCTTTCCCTTCTACCACACGCTCTCTGTTCTCTGCGGTGCCTCCTCCTAACAACAACAATTGCAGCCATTTCAAGCGCAAAATAAGACATGCTTTTTTCTGGTGTTAAATAATGGCACAAATACCAGTAATTTGACGAGCACAAATGTTAATAAAACACGTTGCGTGATTCATTTGAATACTCTCCTCCCATAAATTTTGAGTCTGAAAGCGAAACTCCTACAAATGCATATTCAGTAAGGTCAGGTGCAAAAATAACTGTGTCCACGCCTTTTCACTGCGCGTCTTTAGTAAAACCTGACAGTACAATTTTAACACCAAAAGACAGTTTGCGCTGGCGCAAGCTGTTAGTAAAACTGGCCCAAAAGCTGTAAAAATCAGTCATTTTAAATCTTACAAGTGAAATCAGAAATTATAGTAAAATTTATAATATACCATTTTTTTTTCTTTTTAGATTTACTCAAAATCAGTCATTTAATTATTGGGTGTGATTAATATTAGAGGACAGACATAATCAAAGGGTGAAAATATCGTGCACAGTTAAGTATCCAATATGGACTGATATCGAATCCAATATGGAGTGATATAGATATGTTTTAGAAAGTCTCTGGTATTTAGACATTAACTGATATGCTACAGATATACTGTGCAACCCCACTGAGTTTATTTAATATCAGTTACAACAGATTGTAATTTTGCTTTAACAGTTTTTCATCTCTCAAGATTCTTTCCTATTAAGAATTTGTAATTAGTGTTTGAATCAGTGATTAGATCTTTTGGGATTCAGCAAATGCACATTGAGTACTTCAGTATCTTTATTCAGAACCCGGGTGTTCTGAAGTTGGTGTTTTGTACTTAAAAGGGCAGTAAGAAAAGAACAGTCTTTATAACAGGTCTGGAATGGCACCAGGGAATGTAAACTAGCACACTGGCCTTGCTCCCTTCTCTTACTCCTCTTCCCCCTAGCCTCCTCTCTGACAGAGGGCCGCTTGTAGTCTGTTTCCACTCGATTAGCAGGCCACTGTTTCTGCCAATACGATTCACTCCAGGCCCCTGCTGGGCCTCTTGTTGAGATTACAAGGCAGGGTGTGTTTTAAGACTTGAAGTTGAGTTTTGTTTTAGGTTGGTTCTTGTTGAATCATGCTGTTATTTTGGGCTGGGTACAATTTTTAACCCCCCACAAAAAAAGGGGGGGGTATGTCTCACCAAGTTCAAAAAATGCAAAACTTTTAGTGTATTCACACTACAAAAATACTTTGATGCGGTGCAGTTGTCCTGTCCCCTTAGCAGAAAAAACACCCCCAAGGCATAATGTTTCCACCTCCATGTTTGACGGTGGGGATGGTGTTCTTGGGGTCATAGTCAGCATTCCTCTTCCTCCAAACACGGCGAGTTGAGTTGATGCCAAAGAGCTCGATTTTGGTCTCGTCTGACCACAACACTTTCACCCAGTTCTCATCTGAATCATTCAGATGTTTTTTTTTTTGTTGTTGTTGTTGTCTCTCACTGTTCAGATAAACCTACCATTAAAATTATAGACCGATCATTTCTTTGTCAGTGGGCAAACATACAAAATCAGCAGGGGATCAAATAATTTTTTTCCCCACTGTATGATCTCAAACCTGTTATTTAAAATGCTACTTAAAAAGGCTGGGACGATACGCTAATCTGCCGATTCAATACTATCCTGATACTTGTGTGTCGATTCAATATAAATTGCAATAATTGAGTATTTGCAATTATATAACTATTGCAATTCGATATTACAATTTATTGTGATTTTTGCTTGCTTATTAAAGACTAGACAATGGAGAATACTTGATTGACCCTTAAAAGAGACTCTATATGATGAATCATATTAACAAGAACAATGCATCACATCTTTCTGAACTTTTATTTCAGTAGCATACACATACACAGTGTATATTTAAAGTACCTTGAACCATGAAACTTTCACGTACCGAAACCGTGAATTCAAAACGTGAAGGTGCAGAAAGAATTCTGGAAGAGGTTTGATCCTCTGCCTCCGTCATGGTTTTGCTTTCTTGCACCGGCTTGAAACGTATATGTCTATAATACATATACGTCATCTAATGCAGCGGCATTCAGAGCAAATTCAATTTTTTTTAGTGCCACCTGTCAGTCAGACAGGGTACCAAATCAAGTCTGCCATCAGTACTACTGATACAGGTCTGGTAGTGATATTTTTTTTATGTTAATATTGACTTTTATTATCAAAGTACCAGTACATTAAAAGTATGTTAATATAGTTAATTGCAGGATGTAGGCAAAAAAAAAAACACTCAAACAACAACAGGAACACACTCTATATTTGCATAGTAAACACACATATTTATCTAATAAACATGTATTTATATATTTTTGATGATGAAGAAAATGTAGACTATCCATAAATGAATTACACAACTGGAATACATAATTTATTAGTAGTAAAATGTCAGGGCAGCCTGCTACAGAAATATGGTATGAATACTCATTATACTATGCAAATAAGATGTAAACTACTACACTGAACAAGTACAGTGAAATATATCATGGTTTTTGCTGATAATGCATCTCTTGCTTTCATTTATAGGATACTGAACAGAAAACCAAAGGTAAGTACTCTTTAAAGTCCTTTTAATCTTTAAAAATACAGTATTGTTATATTTCAACAGAAGAGTAATGTAATTCAGCTAAAATTTAAAGCGGCTCGTGTGTAGTAAGGTCAGCAGATATGGAGATCTCCCTCATTAGTCTGAAGATAGCTTTTGTCGCTCTGATTTCATGCCTGTGCAAGCTAATGCTTGGTGACACATGCATTATTTCATTAGCATATGTTCACTGGGGTGTAGGGAAACCCAGACGGGTAATACTGGGATGAGAGCTACTCCTCAGTATCAGCGGTTTGCAGGATTTAATTTATGGACACGTTGTTTTTTTTTTTTTTTTTTTTTTTTTTTTTTTTTCTTCATGTAGCCTTAAAGCAGGTTGAATCTCTTGAAGCTCTAATTTTCATTTTGTATATTGTTTCTTGCTTTCTTACAACTTAAGGTAAAATTTCAGACTTTAGTGAATATTGTATATATTTAGTGAATAAAAAATAGAGATATAATTAATCTGTAACTACATTTGGGGTACTCAATGTCAGACTCAGAATCAAGTCCAGCTTTCAGTGCAAATGTAAATGAACTCAGACTTGTAAAACTCTCTAGTAAATTTGTACTTGAACTTGACATAAAGTCGACATTGTACGTAAAGAGATATTAAAAAAATAAAATTAAGTCTCTACAAGATGTTCTCAGACTCAACACTAGTTACCCAACCCTAATATTTTGGTACTTATATATGGTTACTATATCATTCACGATGGTATTTGTATGGTACCACTATGGTATTGAAATGGCAGCAACTTGATAAATTCTAATTCCAACAAAACTGCTGCCATGGTGGTACTTAGTGTGTTGTTTTTTGTTTTTTGTTCACATCAGTGTACGTGTTACTGTAATGTTGGCAGTATCCGAAGCTTATTAAATATTTGTAACAGTTTTTGAATATTGCGGTTGTAAAAGGTTTGAGTTTCCGGTGAATTCCAGATGATGGACAGTCTGGCATGAAGTGTTACTTATTGTGTCTGGGGATGTTTGAATGTTTTGTTTTCTTGCATTGACAGATTTTGGTGGATATTTGGTGTGCCTTCCACAGTGCTGGCATGAAAATGCAGCCTTGTCTGTATTGTTCTCCTCTATCCTGAAATATTGATCTGTGTGCTTCATGCATATTTACATGAATGTGGAAGGTCTATAATTACAGCTTAATTAACTTCAGTGACGTCTGTTAGTATGGGATTACATAAAGGAAGATTTTTCAGAGATCAGGACATTGAGATGTAGGGATGCAGCGATTAACCGGTTTGTCGATTAACCGCGCTTTAAAACGTCACGGTTAATTAATCGGAAAGGCTCTGCTACACCGAGTATTTCTGTTGCACAGAACGGAACAGTTCCAACTTGCACAAAACGAAAACAAATTTACACTAGCGGACGGTACACCAGCTTAAAATGTCGTTCTTATCAGAGACACTACACACATTAACTATGACTGTGGTGTGGGACCAAACAGCGAAGCCTTATTTCCACCAGAGAAATGACTGAAGTCGGTAGTGTGGGAGCATTTCGGGTACATCAAGAATGACCAGAGTGTCATTTAAATATTGCCGTAAAAACTGCTGCTAAAGCGCGAATACGGCTTTAAACTATTTTAATGCACGACGTGAAGGCAAGACTGACGCCAAGCTACGGCTTAGCTCAGCATTCTGCCCACTTCAGATCAGACAGATGAAATAGTGCGGTAAGATCACATTTATTTGAATTATCCTAATTAATTATTCGAGAGAGAGAGAGGGGTGCGTGTGTGAACCTGCGCGTCTCTCTACAAACTTGTGAGAATGAATATGAATATAATGAAGCGATTCAGTATCTAAGCTATTTTAAAAGTCACGGGGCAGCGTTCACAACAAGTTTGTGTCCTCCTGAATGTTTGTATGCGTGCGCAACGCGATCTCCGATCTCACAAACCAAAACAATAGACATGATTTTCTCAGACCACATGTAAAATCATATGAATTATTAAAAAATATATATATATATATTCAAATTAATACATATGGATGACAGTTGATTCCAATAATAGTTCAGTTTATTCCTCTCATTATCAGTATTCCCCCCGTGGGATAAATAGTTAATAGACTTATATTAAGAATACTTCATTAACATTGTTATTTATTATCCCTGTTGTAGTATTATTCATAAGTCAGAAACCAACAAGATTTTTTTTCTCTACCTAAGTTCTCTACCTCAGGTCCGAAAGAAATGTAAAGAATGTACAAATTGAAAACACTAAATACTTTTTGTGGTCTATTTTCATTGACATGGATGTTTACAGAGCAGAGGTCACCAATGGGAGACATGGACTTTTGATTGTCTTTATTATTATTATTTTGTGCTGTATTATTGGTTACTGTGTTATTTCTGTTTCAAAAGGCAGCAATAAATAACACTATTATCTAAAGTGTAACCATGTGATTTTATACATCAATAATTTTGTGAAATGAATAAATGCATAATAATCGTCATAAACGTGAAACCGTGGTTATTCCTCAGACAATAATCGTACCAACAAAATCTATAATCGTTGCATCCCTATTGAGATGAGAGATAGAAGCAACCTTTAACCCACCTCAAAGACCTCTCTTGGTAAAGTTGGTGGCCCCAGCAGCAGCAAGCATGTTTGAGCTATTCCTGTGCTTTTGAACATTCAGACTTGTTTAAAAAGGTACATCTCCTCATAACATGCAAAATCATTTACTGTGTAAGTGAAAGTGGCTTTTTGCAAAGGTCACCAATTTCTTAGTGCGGCACAGCAAGGCCACAATAAAACAGAGTTCAGACTGAGGCATTTTCTGCCCCAATTATGCCCTGCTGGGTTGGAAATTTCCTGCAGTCGGTTGACTTTTTAATGGGTAATGGAAAAATGAAATGCGTGACAATTTTTTTTTTTCTTTTTGCATTGCACGTTTTCTGAGGTTCACAGTGATTTCACTTTGTAGCAGAATATTACAGCGTCGCAAATTATAACAGCATCACTTCTCTGCTTGATAAACTGCAATTCTTGATGCAATTAATTTGCAATTTCTCATCCAATTAATTACGTCAACACTCACCATGAGGCTGATTTCCATGGAATGCAGTCTAATTAGCGGCTAATTTGCCTGAACATAAAAGAAGGAGGGTCTTCAATTGTGACATTTATAAATACTCAAATTAATCATGAAAGTTTAGATTATGTTGATTTATTCTGGAACACATTAATCAGTTTAAAGGCCTTCATTTATCATATTATTTAACTGTACTGTCGTGCATATCGAATTGCAGGGGCAACTGTCAATGCCGTCACAGTAGTACAGTTTACAAATGTCCATTAGAACTTGTCAGAATGAATTCAAACTAATGATCCAGAAGTGACTGTGTGATTATGCAAATTAACAAACGCCAAGCTCATTTTCATCACTCTCAAGTGTCCATGTCTGCTTAATAATTATATATTTTGGAATTGAGAATATTAAGAGATATATATATATAGTAATATATAATGTAAATAAATACATAATATAAATTTGAAAAATATACAATAAAAGGAAAGTGTCAAAAATGCTCTTTAGTTTCTGTGTATCAGTAATGTGCTTTAACTTTATTTTTAACATCTTTGAACAATGCTTCGCAGTGACATTTTTACAAAATAGCTGTGGTTAGTTGCTTTAAATGTCAATCAGCCAGTCAGCTTCCTGTTTTAAGTGGGTAGCTGTAAGCCATAATAAGCTATAAAGTAAACCAGATTTATGCCAGAAGTCACAGGTCAACTTCCTACATAGCAAGGATGATTCCCTAACCCTCACCAACACTGTCCCAATGCTTCCCCAACCCCCCATTTAGGGCTGGGCGATATATCGAACGATATGATCATGCGCATCTCGTCAGTAAAGCCGGTTCCGTGATTAGCGGTAAATCTCCATCACCTGCTTTCAAATGGAGTGGCATTTAATACACGGAGCCGTAGATCACTGACAAGCTACGCAATATCGAGTTCATTATCGCAGATGAATCACCTTCGATAATGAACGCGATATTATGCAGCTTGTCAGTGAACTACGGCTCTGTGTGTTAACTGCCACTCCATTTGAAAGCAGGTGATGGAGATTTACCGCTAATCACGGAACCGGCTTTACTGACTAGATGCGCATGATCATATCGTTCGATATATCGCCCAGCCCTACCCCCATTATACCCTTTTTTACGGGTGGCCTAGGGTGGCCCCACATAATACCACATGGCTGAAATATCTATAGAAGAGAATGAGGCTCCTTCATATCTTTTTTTTTAATGTTCTGTGGTCACTCAGATTTTAGGTAACCAAAAGTTGTTGTTGTTTTTTTGTTGTTTTTTTGTCTATTTAATTAAAGCTATGTGAAATTGTGTTCCCCTGGTTCTCCAAATACTATAGACTGAAAGGCAGAAATCTCTTATGTATTACATTTTTCTTTACTGAAAAAAGCAGGTTGATTTGCCATAGAATTTCAGTGAAGAAACGAGAGAAACGTCCTCCTTTGTGTATTTTAATGTTAAAACCTTGCCTAATGAAATTGTTGCTGAAGAATTTTACTACGACTGGTTTAATTTATCGCCTGAGAACGTGTGACACCCTAAACGGCGTTGCAAGTTCAATTACCCAGTTACCCAAATTTAATTACCCAAATGTTTATTTTGAGCTAAATGAAAAGTTGAATTGGTGTTTCATTAAAAAGAAAAAAAAAAAAAATCATTTTGGTGCATTAGTAGTTTCAATCCCCTATTCTACCAACTGTGTCCACTCTTGAAACCTTTTAGATATTTCCATGAAAAAATGATGCTCTAAAACAGAAACCAGTAACTAGTCTAGACTGATTTAAAAAGCTTTCCTTGCTTTCCATTATCAACAAAATTTTCTGCATTGGAAACTTCTGAAGCAAACTTGCACACGGCACCATTTTGGTGGAAAAGTTGTATCAGTGTTTTTCAGGCTTAAAACTAAGTATTTCAGGCTTAAAACTAAGTAGAATGATTCAAATACTGCCCAAAGTGTATTTTTTGATAAATGTATTATTATAAAGAACCATCTTTCATCCTCTGCACTGACTCTAATGGGCTTTGTCAGCAGTTCACGCCTGTGCGCCTTTGAGAATTTCTCATTTTCTCTTTGCATCGTTAAACGAATATCATCCCAAGACAAATGCAAATGCAATTTGTATTTAGATAGGGGGTATATAGAATGTGTACATAATTCATTAATATTTACAGGAAGAAAAGAGTTATTAAGAGAGTCAAGGATCTTTTCATATTTATTAAACTGATAGATGGAATTCTGGGTAATCTAGAGGGAAACTAGAGGGAAATTAGCGGGTTCAACTGCGGCCAGACTGTTACTGTTGTGACAATAAAAGAAGGAAACACATGCAAACAATTGTTAACATAAAAAAACACTATTATTTCATGACCCTAATACTGATATAATATTTTTCTGCCAGTGTCCCTGATGATTCCCACCCCTTACACATCAGACATATACAGTTACAAATTTATTAAAGATTCCGTTTCTTCTCCACCTTCTGAACACTTTAAAGAGAAGTGGTGGCAGATTTATTCTGGGATTAAGAGCCATACTTATGTGCTTACTTATGTGTGATTTTGAGAGAGAGAGAGAGATGGAGCTGTAGATGGAACACAAGATTGAAGCAGACAGGAAGAGATGGAATGAGAGAGGCCCCACAGCAAATTGCCTGTCTGAGATTGCCAGTGTGAAGATCTTGTGGTCCCAGTGTCCATCTGCTTCCTGTAATGAATTCACAAGCACTTTGAACAATAGGGACAATGAACGAGTCGAACAGGCTGTGGGGGATGGAGGAGAGAATGGAGAGAGGGAAAGTGTAGAGGAGGAGGGGGAAATGTGTGAAAGAGAAGGGCACAGGAGAGAAAGAGACAGACAAGACTGCTCTGCATCCTGATTGGCTGGAAGCACGGTCGATGGATAGGCACGCTGAGCAGAATGTAATCATAGATGTGCGTCACCATCTTCAGCCAGCAGCCAGCAGCTCTCTGTTTTTAAATGACTCCAGGGGATCTCTGTATTCAATTCACAACTGGATGGAAAACATTAAGAGTTCTTTGCTTGGTTAGTAAGTATCTCCTGATCCCACTCACTAGACACAAACTGCGAGACAAACTCGAGGCTTTCGTTTTTTAAATGTGCCGAGATCTGCACGAGGCAGTTTGATGGTGTTTTATTTTTGCCATTTTGTGAATTTCCAGATCATTTAATTTCCTAAAGCAAATCTGCCATTCAGGCTGTTATAAATGGCTCATCTTGGCATGAAGCTTTTCTTCGAACTGTGTCTATCTTTAACCCAAATCCTTGAGGAGTTACAGTAACTCTGCTCAGAGCTGCTCAGTGCTTGAGGCTGATGTTAATCCTGTTCTTTTCTCCTGAGCATTGTGTGTAAACTTCTCAAAGAACCTTGCCCCAGATGGCCCTCCTGTGTAGTGTTTACCTAGAATTCCCTGGAAATCGGGAAAATTAAGCTTAGGCTGGCAAAGGGACTTGATATTGTTGGTAGTCTTTAGTCACTGCAGCATGCAGCTTTTGAGATGCAGTAATGAGATGCACAGCACAATAAAGCTTAGACAGTTTTTTTTTTCTTTGAGTGTGGTCAAAAGTCAAGGACTGCCGCATCCTCCTCTTCCTCTACAGCATTCAGAGTGAACAGTGGTGAGGAGATCTCTGTCTGAAAATGCACAATCCATTTACAGATATTTATTTAAAATAATATATTTTCTATGTAGGTTTTTGCCATTTAGACTTTGAAGAAGTTGAAGAAAGTTTGAATCATGTACTAATCACTGATTTGAACTTTTCAATCTTCAAAAGGAAACAAAAGTGCAATAAATGTGAATGCTAGATTCCAGAAGTTCCGACGCCATTCGATAGATCTGTGTGACAAACAAAAATGAAATTTAAACAGTTATTTAATGGTGATCTTCCTTTCCAGTGAATTAAATAAGGAATAATTAAGGAAGGAATAATTAACCCCAAAATGAAAATGCTATCACAAAATCGCATTGAAGCAAATGAACATTTACTGTATGGACAAAATCATCTAACGCAAAATATCTTGGTGTTTTACAGCACCATATCAAAGCTAATTTAGACCAGAAAAAAAAAAAAAAAAAAACATTTCCAGCAAAGCACATATGAGAGAAAGCATGTGATCTGAGTAATTAAGAATCATTTCTGACGTGACGTTGTGGTTCGGATCTTTTTTTTTTTTTTTTTTTTGGATACAGGCTCTGTTGCTTTCCCCTTTTAACTCTCTGGAGTTAAGCATTCTTTTTGTTTTGAATGAGTGATTCCACAAAAGGTCAACCAGGGTTGCTGTTCAGAACTGGAAATGTTAGATGTTAGCTAGCTGACTAGTTGAAACAACACTACTTGTTGTAACAGCAAGCTGCGTCCACACATGCTATATTGTAGTCAGACTGTATTCTGTGCACATGGATGTGACATAAACAATATTGGATGACATAGGGACAAAAATTTGAAATCTGACTTGACAGCTCAAAATGTAAATAAATAATTTAGGCACAGTGAATCAGGTTAATGCCAAAATGTGAATTTTTATAACCTGATTCTTTTTTCTTATTATATGTACTCATTCAGTACTTACATTTTGTTCATTTTTAACAACAACAACAGCAAAAAATCTTCTGTGGTGCAGCTTAAAAAATTTAACAAAGACTATAAATAAGATGATTGGCTTTTTATTGTAGTTTGATATATTGCCACTTATTTCTATTACTTGATTTATCTAAATTTGAATTTTGTCTTTAAATTTCCACTTCTCTTGCAGTGCCAGACTCTGTTAAACCCAATCCCAGCATCCCTTCAAGCCCCATTCTGACCCTGAACCTGCCTGTACCTTCTGCTGCCACCACCAGCAATGGCAAGCGTAGCCCTTGTAATTCCCTACAACAGCAGTTACCTCCATTACAGCAGCCCAGTCCCCGATATGTGCCCAGAGAGGTTCCTCCACGCTTCCGACAGCAGGAGCAGAGGCAGCTACTGAAGAGGGGTCAACCGTTACCTACAGGCGCTCTGAACCTGACTTCTGCTTGCACTCAGTCCGGGGTCATCTCCCCTCCCGAGACGCCCACCAGCAAACGGCACACGGGTGAGAATCATGTTCAGTTTAAGACTAAGATATTTATTTTGACAGGCTTTTCACTTGACCGATGTCAGGTCTGTGAATAGAGATGAATTATGGTATTTTTTTATCATTTGGTGTCTTGATAGAGAGATTGTATTCCTCCTCATGGCCCAGCTGGGATGTAGAAGTGTAGAGTGGCTATGATTTAAAGACACAATCCCACCCTGCTACGCCCTAACAAAGCCTGCCATTGACCTCTTAAGTCTCGTTCTAAGCCTGAGGTCATGGGAGCGGCATGGTTGAGGGACTCTGTCTCTAGTGTTTTCTGCAATTATTGTTTACTGGGCCCCTCCCCTACATCCCTCTGGTTGATGACTGAGAGTGTTTGCGATTCACTCCAATCTGGTTTAATGGCAGGTGGAAGAGCAGAGCTTGGACAGAGGGGAATCCCTGGGAACAGGGGCTCACCAGCTGTTTCATGGCTCCTAATGGCTTTGTCAACTCTTAAATCATTATTGTCTTCACTGTTTCATATGCATTTGATTTTCTGCTAATTAATATTTTAGATGTGTGTGCTTCTGGGATTCAGACACCATCAAATATCCAAGTTAAGCAGAGAACAAGTTTATTTGAAATTATGAAATGGCCTTTTGAACTGCAAAACCTATGGTTTAATTTTGGGATGTGCAGAACTACATTTTTTAATAATTGATTAGTAAGTTGTTTCCCTTTAATAATAATTCGTAAATAAATCAGTCTTAGAGAAGCCCTATGTGGTTTTGTTTTTACCTGACCCTGATTAGACACATTTCTGTGGAGCATTTACATAAGATATATTGCTGCATTCAAAGACAGTCAGTTGGCTTTCTATGGGTTTTTAAGTTTGGACATTTTTACTCTGCATCTTAATTGACAAATGCAGCCTTCCTGTAGATCAAACAGAGCATGGTGCTAGAAATGGCAAGGTCATGGGCTTGATTCCCAGGGAAAGCAAAAACTGATCAAATGTATACCTAGAGTACAATGTAAGTTGCTTTAGATAAGAGCGTCTGCTAAATGCATATGTAAATGTCGTAACTGGACACTCAAAAAAGATCTCAACTGTCCAAGATGTCCTTCCAGAGAGGGTTGTACTGTGCAAACAAAAGCACAGCATGTTAATAATAAATACATAAATCTGTGCTTGGAAAGTAGGTGAAAACAATATTACAACTAAAGTGGACACAAAAAGGATCTAAGTCCACTTTCAAGTCCATGTGCAGTGTGAATACAAAGAAAACTGAGTTCTCTCCTCTTTTGGGTCAGCTGAAAGAGTTCCAGTTCTTGGTAGCAGAACAAGTTTTGAGAGCTGCTTTGTCAGTGTGATTTTAATACCTTTTTGTCCTTTAGTTTTAAGAAATTTAAAGCAACAGAAATACGAAGTGTTAAATATATATCATTTAACAGTTCAAATCACAGTTGTGGTATTTGTCAATATCATTGCTGTATGCTGTAGTCATGCAGTTAGATTTGATTTGATTAGTTTTGTTATAGAACAGGCATTATTGAGAGGTATAAAGGCATGGACATGCTAAATTAGCAGGGTGGTGCTTGAGTTATGGTACAGACATGATCTCATACATGTCTAAACTAGAGGTGGTCCCTGTCTCACATCCCAGCCCCCTCTGTGGCTTCATTAGCACAGTGTCTCCCCAGCTGATACCCGTCTGGGTCTCTCTCTCTTTCTCTTTCTTTCTGTCACTCAGTCTATTTCTTTCTTCTTTCTCTCAGCGCCCTTCTAAAAGAACACTGTGATCTGAAGTGGAAAACATGACTGATGAGCTTTTAAAACATGTTTGCCATTCCGCTCTTGGGAAGAAGTGAGGCCTTTGATCCAAAGAACAGAATTAGTATGAAAGGAAGTTATTTTCAGACAAGAGCACAGTCTTTTATGTCACTGAGACTTTGGCTAGAGAAAGTCTGGCACTGGAAAGCTGTAATTGTGAACTGTATTAAAGCAAATGTTTTAAGAAAATCTAAATTGGTAGGCAAACATCTCAGTTTTTTCTTTTCTTTTGGATCTGCTGTTATTTTCCAAAGTTTGGAAACTTTCTGGGCATTCACCAGGATGAAAAACAAAACATAAATAATTGTTCAGCAAATTAATGTTCCATTTAAGACAGAGGTACTACAGACAGTGCAGCATGCTGCATAAAGACGCTTAGACAGAGGTTGCATGGTCACAACACTTTTATCTTGCTTTTATGGGGCTAGTAATGTGGAGCCACTTTCTAGGTACAGTGGGTACGGAAAGTATTCAGATCCCCTTAAATTTTTTCAATTTTTTTATGTTGCAGCCTGATACTACAATTGTTTAAATTCATTTTTTTTCTTATTAATCTACATGCCGTACCTCATAATGACAAAGTGAAAACAGAATTATAATAATGTCTGTAAATTTATTAAAAAGAAAAAACTGAAATATCACATTTACATAAGTATTCAGACCCTTTACTCCATACTTAGTTGAAGCACCT
>JAFVLL020040003.1:0-36949 GCA_021397915.2 Tor tambroides | reverse complement strand
TTTCAATTGTTTTACTTCAATGATAGGTTAGAATTTTGTGAATTTTTTGAATGAAAGATCAAAAGGATAAAAAATGCAGATTTATTTTCACAGCCGCCTTTGCTCAGATTTACCAAGGGTGCCAATATTAGTGGAGGGCACTGTATATATTATTGTAAATTGAGTAAATGATGACAGAATTGCCATTTTGGATGGAATTGTCATTTTAAAGGTCTGATTGGAGGGCGGTGCTGTGTTTGCACATGGTGTGGATTCACCTATATGCTCAATTACCTGGTCTCATGTCCTCCTTCCTTCTCATACTCAATTCAGCCAGCCCAATCTGCAATCAATTTCAGTCAGCTGTGATTGGCGTGCAGGTGAAGTAGCTGGAATTAGGCCGCAGTTTAAATGATTAATGTTTTTCTAAGGCCCTGTGAGTATATGTGCGCATGTATTTTTGTGGATGCATGTGTATAGCAGCCAGGCAGAGTGGGAGGCATCTGCTCTGATACTGGGAATGTCCGCATTACACAAAGACGCCCAGAGAGTCTTGCTGAACTCTAATAAAGTCTCGGGAGAGACTCATTATTACCCGCACTCACCCCGAACCGCCCTCCACCAGAGAATGAGAGAGCCAGCTTCACAAAAACAACGAACCATACACACACATATGCATGCCAACACAAACACACACGCACGGACAAACATGTTAAATTTACCTCTCATGAGTGGGATGTACGTCATTATATGCTTGAAGCATATTTATTGATTTACAGTGGTTTTACAGCCATGTATAATTTTGATGTGATGCAGTTCCTTGCAGCGTGTTTCAATATGATAAACCTGTCAGTGGTCTATAAAGAATACTGCTATTTGTGCTAAACAGTACACAAACTTTAAAACCAAGCAATGTGTTTCAAATAAGGGCATATCAATCCTAATTAGCCATCACAAACATATGTAACCGAAGATGCATGAGTCCTTACCTGATGGCAGTACTCCTGAAAGTCACAGGAAAGCCTGCAGTAAGTATGTGACATTTTGCTTCCATGTGTAAACATTAATCCCATCAGCTCCTGCCCACAGGTGCAGCTGGACAGTTTCCTGGCGGGTGGAGGAATAAGGTAATGTCTCTATGGAGAATGTTAAGACGACAGCACAGAGCAGTAAAACATTTACGCTTGATTAGCTTTTCTATGCAGAACTGGAAACCTAATATATCAGTTTCTCTGGAGATGTTTGTATACAAAAAATTATGTAAGTCAAATTTCCCAAATGTATCACTATTCAAATAAAGCCACAGTACATTTTTAGCATCCTCTGGCACACATTATCAGCCTGAAGGCTTTTCTGTAAAGGTGTGAATGCATACATATGAATGTTTTTGCATTTACAATAGTAAGTACTATGAAGATTAAAACGATAGTTCACCCAAAAACGAAATTTCTGTCATTTACTCACACTCAAGATGTTTCAAACCTGTATAAATCTCTTTCTTCTGTTGAACATAAAAGAGGATATTTCGAAGAATGTTGATGGTATGATTTCCACAGTATTTTTATCCATACTATGTAAGTCATTGGGGACCAGCAGCTCTTTGGTTACCAACATTCATCAAAACATCATCTTTTATGTTCAACAGAGGAACAACTTGAAGTTGAGTAAATGATGACAGAATTTGCATTTTGGGTGAGCTTTCCCTTTAACAACAAACCGATCTGAGCTTCTTTAAAAACAATGTGTCAAAAGTGTAAATATTGCTTTAAAAAAATGTTCAGTTTGAAAGTTTTGAAAAAATTTTAAACCCGAAAAAAATAAACTAAATTCAACTTCATCTGTAAAAGAGTAGAAGGGTGTAAGGAAAACTTCATCTCCCAGAATGCATTTCTTTGAATCACAATTCAGTAAGTTCTGTTTCCTGTTAATGCAGTTTAACTTCTTGAGTGGTATGAATTCAAATTCCAACTCATCAAATGAAAGGGAGTCAATTCTTCATTTCTAAAATTTGTCCAAAACTGCTGTATATACAAACATTAACAATAAATTAACTGAGCACTGCACATCAAATGCTGACTTTACAGCATGTGGGTTTACAGATGACTGCAAAGGAAATAGTGCATGTTTTTCATGCATAATCAATGTTTTTCTGAGAAAAAAGTGATGATTGTTGACTCTTGCTGTGTGAGACCAGAGTTGGCATGTTTTAATGGGGAAATGAGGTCACACTTGGGTCATATGGGATGGAGATCTGGCCTCTCTCCCTCAGTTATTTTCTGCACAGAAGCCTATGACTTCAAAATGGGCACTTTATAAGCCTAATAAAGTTTTATATGTATTTACAGACCAAAACCTATTTCTATGAATCACCATAATACCAACGAACAAATCACCCAAAATAATCAGCGCGCTTCTCTGAGCCACAGGACATGTAGGACATTGTCCTTGTGAGGTTCATTTATCATGCAAACGTTTTGTTGCTCACATCTAACAGAGGCCTGACATAAATTATAGAGCGCTCCACAACATTGACTTTAAGAGCTCATATCACTGCTCCTGACCGTATTTCATATCTCAAATCGCTGCCATGATATTTAATGAATAAGACTTGGAGTAGGCCAACAGTTAGGCCTATTTTATTAACATCATTATTTGTAAACCTGAATTTCGTCCCAGTTTCTGATCTTGTTTTACTGTGCTGATTATGTTTCAGCCCCTGCAGACATAATGCCCGTTCCCTTAATCCAACCCACAAACACACAAGGTTATAATACAAATCAGAATGTTTGGATAATTTACAGAGTTTGAATAAATCTCCACGTCTATATTTTGTAAGGCAGTCTTGCATTAAAATTGCAAATACTTACTGCCACAAGCTGTGTTAACTGTTCTTGATGAACTGAAGACATGCATAATTTATAATCATTTACATAAATCCATTAAATAATAATACATATCATATAAATCTATATATACACATATATAAATATATATATATATATATATGTGTGCATAAAATTAATTACTGTAATGACTGTAAATACATTATTTATATAAATACTTTATATTTCAAATAAATAGCTTTTCACAAAAATTTTAGTAGAACAGCTGTTTTCAGCATTGACAATAATAATAAATGTTTCTTAAGCAACAAACCAGCACATTAGAATGATTTCTGAAAGATCATGTGATATTGAAACTGGAGTAATGACCATCACAGTAATAAATTACATTTTAAAATATATTAAAAAGCAAAACATTTATTGTAAATTGTTACAGTATTTCACAATATCACTGTTTTTTCTTGTTCAAATAAATGCAGCTTTGGTGCTTACCTTAATAAAAACCTTACTGACCCCAAACTTTTGAACAGTAGTGATAAAGCATAAACATAATCCATAAATGAATTAGCTCTTATTATTTGTATATAAATATTAGCATTAACATTCTTCCCCCTCTATTTGCGCCAATGCAACACAATCCTACTGGAGACGGACGATGTTGATATTATGATAACTAGGCTGTTAATTATATGACCTCACCGGTTCATGAATCAGGGAGGGTTTTTTCAGACTGGGCCCTCCATTTTTCTGTTATCATAGTCTTAGATTGCGCTGAAACAGGAGAGGATCTTATCGAGAATATATTACCAAACTGGGACACAACCTCCCGGGTCAAAGGAGATATGTTTGTAGCCCAGGAGTGCATGTGTGTGCGCATGTGCACGTGTTTTGATTTGGGTCCGCCGGTCAGTTTAATGCATCTGGATGTATTCTTGCCCTCTGCTATACGTTTACTCTTCATAGGTTAAAGTGAAACCTGTGTTTCACCTCATAAAACGTTATGGCGTTTCAAACAACTCGCCTCATAAAACGCTACAGGGTCTCCCAAGGACACCTTTCTGCCTGGTGCTCGTTTTTCAACCTCTCCCACCCGAGATCTATGCCCATCTCGCCTTTCGCAGATCAAGACCTAGGAGTCAGAGAAGAAGGAAAGGGGCAAAAAAAAGAGCGGCTATCAATCAGGGGTTTGGAAATCAGGAAATAGGTAGGTCGGTTCTCTGGGAGAGAAACACAAACCACATGTAGCAGCAGCAGCAGCAGCAGGAGCAGGAGCAATGCAACAGGATTAATGCTGGTGGTGAAAATGAGATCAGGTCACTCAAAGCTTCTGGTTCAACGAGAACGTTCAGTGAGAACGTCCTCACCCTAAAACCACACACACAAACAAATCTAGATTGAAACAACCTCACGGCATTCTCACACCGTGACTAACTAACACGAAGATCAGTCATCATCTGCGCAGACACACTTGAACACACGCACTTAATGTTTTGAGTGACCTCCTGACCCGTTGTCCCTCTTCATAGTATTTATTAGGTGCTTGTGCTTGGATGTATGTGTAGAGTTGATAAAAGCATCTGGACTCGTATTGGGGTTAAGACCCACGGGAGTGAAGTGGGTGTTTTCAGCTGGACCGTTCTGAATTGTTCTTTTAGTGTCTGCGCAGCAATGTTGTACCTCCCCACCCAAGCACGCTTGGGCCAGCCAAACTACTGTCTTGTGAAATGTGTAGCATATTTTGTGAGCTTACGTAAACCATAGGAGAGATACTTTTTGGAAATAACATGCAATTTACTGCAGGTGAAAAAATTATTTAAGAAAGGACCAAGAATGTAAGCATTCCAGATTTTATCTGCCAAGCTCCAGGGAATGCGGTCATTTGGAAAGCAAGTTCAGCTTCCAATTCACACACTATTCTGATGAACTGACAAACACGACACCGGGAGCTTAGCGTGACGAAATTAACCACCAGGCCGCTACGAGCATCCGAAACCGGCGGAGTCGAGTGCAGTGGCAGAAATCAGCGCTTTCTCTTCACGACTGAATAGTAACAATAGTCGTGTTTGTTTTACATGCATCTGTGTTTGTTTAGCGAGTTTGCACTGTAAGTGTGGACAGAGTGACAATTAGCTAGGGGCATTTTCTTGGCCGGGTTTTCTGATATGGACAATAGAGAACTTCTCTCACTCACTCTGTCTCTCTTCCTCACAAAAAAGCAGTCAAGAGTTGTAACAATTGGGATAGAAGCACTCTGCAGTCTTGTTTACAGATGGTATTAAAATCCGTCTCTGGTGCTCAGATCACATGTGGTCAACCAAGACACATTGCTGCTTACAACATGTGTTTAAATGTGCCTCCTGTGACCACTTGTGAGGGGAAGGGGAAGGTCAAGATTTTGTAACTACATGCATCACTCACTACGTCAGTCTGTTGATACAGCATAAAAAAGTAAAAATGATTTTTTGTTTGCGTGATTTTGAAAGAAGTCTCACCATGGCTGGATTTATTTAATTAAAAAAAATTTTATTCCTTATTTATATTCTTAATTATTCATGCGATGGCAAGAATAGGTGCTCAATATATATATTTTTTATTATCATTATCAATGTTGAAAACAGCTGCTTAATATTTTGGTGGAAACTGATTATTTTTTCAGGATTCTTCAATTAATAGAAGGTTTACAATAACATTTGTAACATTGTTTACTGTCACTTCTGATCAATTGAATGCATCTTTGCTGAATTCAAGTATTTATTTCTTTTTTTAAAAAAACTTGTCTTTTTTACGGTGGTGTATATATAAACATATTGAATTCAATCTGTATTGTTAAAAGTTGACCTTTTATCAACATACACTTACACACACACAAACACAATATGTTTAACTTTACTACTCCCTGGGCAACTGTTAACACCAAGAGCAGTAATTAAATTACTGCCTTTAAATCTGAACGGTTGCTCTAATGCAATTTACTGAAAATAACCATCTTAAACAGACTCTGCCAGAGAGTACCATCTCTCATTCTCATTAGCTCAAGTTCATTGAAAATTACCGATACTGCTGATTTTTGCCACTTATCAGGAGCAAACTGACAAATGATGTCTGAAAGTAAGCATAAGAAATAAATACAAACTTGAACTTTATATTAGTGAATATTATATATACAGTATATATATATATATATATATATATATATAAAAACCTGCATTTTGGCCCAGCTGACTGAGATTCAAGTCCACTGTCAGACTGATTCTGCTTGTTCTCAGAGCATCTGGCTAAAATTAAACGCCATGAGATAATGTTATGAACGTTTCCCCCTGCATTTATTTATTTACTCATTTGATGTCTGTCATTACAATTTAGATAGTCAAATTTGCTTTTCAAGTCCCTTAGGGTTTGAAAACCCAGAATAAAACCCATAAAATTTGGCAGTTTCAAAGCCTCGAAAGAAACTTGCCAAAGAGAAAGAAGCTGAACTTGTCTGAGTCCGTATGAACAATACCTATGCAATTGTGTTTGGAACTTTCCAATGAAAACACTTACATGTGCTTCATTCTTCCTTCTTTTCATAACCAGAGTGCACTGCATTTCCCAGCATTCCTCAGAGGGGTGTTCATCCTGAACCACAGCCCAGTTGCATTATTGGGTGAAAACAACCCTCTGGAGAAATTTAGACGACTGATTGCAAAATCACGCCCTTTACATTTGATCTTAGAGCAATATATACGCATATGGTTTGATTTAAGAGGCTAGGGTGGTCCGGCAGATATATTTTTATTCTAATTTACTGTAAGTAATTGTAAATTAAAGTATTGCTGGGTGTCTATTCGCTCCAGGTGGCTGTGGGGTCTTTGGAATAGCTCAGAATAAAAATAATAAGGTTATATAATCATATAAGCTTTCAGCGCCTGCAATGTGCACAACTGTACTGGAAGATTTAAATAATGACATTTAATATTTTTATAGAATGGTTTCTAATGCCCATTGCAATAAAGTCTAGCCTGATTACATTTCAATTTGAACCACCTGCGAACCACAAATTGACTTTTGGATGCTGTCAGGAGCCGCCACAAAAGCTGTTATTTGTATCAGCGTTGCAATTTCCAACCAGTTGTTGAGTCCATACTGGCATGAAACAAAAGCACAGAGGAAGGTTTCTGGTGGTCTGACTTAAAAGTGCTGACGTAATAAACACTTCATTGCGTAAGACTACAGATGGCAGGCGACTCTGTGAAATCACCTGTTATTTGGAAGCCCACTTGCACTTTACGCATTTAACTACGAGGCCTGTTTTCCAAGAGGGTTTGGCATTAACTTATACATGAACATGCTGATGAAGGTAATGGCGTAACAAATAATGGTTCTTTTACAGGGATAGTTCACTCCAAAATTAATCATTTACTCACCCTCATGTCTGTTTTTGTATATACAATGAAAGCCAAAGGGGTTCAGTGTTGTTCTGGACCCCATGACTTTCATTGTATGGACAAAAACAGCTGAAACATTCCTCACAGTAGGCCATATCTTATTTTGTGTTCCTGTCAGTTCAAGTCATATTGTTTCAAAGCAGCTTGTAACAAAAAGTCTGTTGCACCTATATTGTCTCTAACATCTCTTTTGAAAAGTTTCATGAAAATTAAACAGCCGAAAGAAATGTGTAGCCGACAAGTCATTATGTTTGTTTGATTATAATTTCAACAGAGTGAAATTTGAATCTGTTGTTAAACTGCTCTACTGTAAGAATTCCCAGTCATTGCTAGCTGCTAGTTTTGTGCAGTTTTTCTCAATATACAAACCCATCCATTACATGTCACTGTTGAGCTGAAGATATTCCTACACCAGTCATATTACATGCAGCTGTCCATCAAACCCTGTTCTGCACCGTAATGAAAATCTGATATGGAACACATCAATTGCCTTGTCTATGCCAACAATGAATCCTATATTAGATTATTTGCTTGAATACATGTTTGTTGTGTAACAGAGTTTAAGATGATGTCATTTTGTTCTGTGATTGGCAGTTAGAGAAATTCCGATATGGAACCCATTAAAACGCTGGCGTCCTTTGTGCTCCATGGACTCCCGTATGTTTCAGCGTTTCATTTCACTCTTTTTTTCCCTCCTACTCATTTTTAGCCTTTGTAGTGGTTGTGTTTCTCAAGGACAGGAACATAACTCTTGGAAAAATATATTTTGGCAGCTAAGGAGTAGTCAGGACTGAAAAAAAGAGCAGAATGTGACGCACTGCATTTGCGATGGGATTTTCGCCAAATGCATTGTTGCATATGCATTTAGTCTTCAAACGTACAGTCGCCTTTTATGAACACAGTCTTGTGTGCCATCATTGGGATTATGGTTGTGTCCGCTTTTAGAGCGGGTCATACGATGAGCGTTTCATCATCTGTGGACACTCATACAGGAAATGATGTAATTGCGAAAGGCTTAAGAAAACATGAGCTTGTGCTTCCCTGGCAGTTACAGTAACCAGTATCATCAGAGACCACATGATATTAAATCAGCATAAATAAGTGTCAGGAGTTGTAATAATTTTGTTATTGGTTATAAAGTGACAAGTAGAGGATATACAGATACAAACACTGCACATGTGGCCTTCAGACCAGACAAAACCCTTCCGCAGATCCTACCGAGGAACCTGCAAACGGCCTTAATTCTGGAATCTGCTATATCAAACCACTCATGCATTTAACGTCCCGGGAGCGGGAAATATCTGTCAGTACGATCAACAGGAGTTTGACTGATCGCTCTGCTTCTTTCCTTCCAAACTCAATTGACGGCTATCCGTTTCTACGGAGCTCTCTTAGATCTGTTGCACGTTCCCAATGCAGCGTTTTGGGATTTAACACCAAAGCATCGGCCCTTGAATAAAAGAGAGATTTATATCCTTGCGCCTTGCTGTGTGGACCGAGTAGCACTCACTGGTAATAGTTTTTCCTCCATGCTGATGTGTTCGATGGGGACAACAGGAGACCAGAAGGACGAGTTCAAAGACGCAAAACGCTCGATCTGGACAAAACATTACAGCAGTCCAGCCCTCATTGATGGATGTGCTAGGCGAGCATTATTTGTAAAGCACAGACGCTGTACGTAGGTCTGCAGGAAGATGAAAAGTCACGCTCGGATGCCAGCATGCTGGAGCGACCAATCAAAACAAACACGCGCGTCCAAACATAATCACTAACCATGATTTGTTCGTGTTCAGGATGCTTAGCGATATCTGACTCGGAATATCTGCAGGTCATTTTAATGATGAAGTGTCTTTAAGATGCTAATTCGATAGACACATGTAGCTGCATGGAAATCTGAGGCAGATTTTAACGTTTGCAAACGTAAAGCTGGTTATAGTGGGGCTGCGGGTAAGTGTGTTTACGTAGGGGTCTCACAGGGTTCTTAAAAGCAAAGTGGCATGTTTATGTACAAGTTTCATGCGTATTTACATATGCTCAGACGCACACCGTGTTTGGAGCGTTCCTGTTGTGCTGTGGTCTGTCAGACCTGTGATTTACATTAACGTCAATCACTCACTCTGAAGGGCTTCTGCCTGTAGCTCCCTGCTGATGTTCAACAGTGGCAGTATTACATTCTTTATGATGAAGGCCCCCTCTTTCTCTGTCTTCTGTCTCTCTCTCGCTCCTCTCGTCGAGCCAGCCTCCTCCTCTTCTCAGTTTGCAATGCTGTGAGATGGAGGGATGGAAACGATTATAGAAGAGAGGAGAAAAAAGACAGGCAGATGGGGATTCCAGCGATCTCTTTGGAATAGATAAATAGATTTTGAAATCATTCACAAATGATGTGCAAAATGTGCTCACCATCTGCTCCTACCAGCGCTGAGAAAACCCTGCTCTCCCCGTCACACACTTTTTTTCCCCCCTGCTTTTTCTTTCATTCTTGCTTTTTCTCCTTTCCCTCTTCGCATTTGTCATTTTATAGCCATCGCGGCTGCGTCGCAGGTGTCATTTCCAGTGACTGTTCCAGGAGGCCGACTCACAGAAAAAGGGACGGATTTTTGACTAGTAGTTAGAAACAAGCTTTAATGCAAGAAGAGAGAGAGAAAAAAAACTCAATGTATGACATAAATCCCACTGCATGAACAGCGTGAAATGAACATCCTGATTGCGTGGGTGTCCCGCAAACCACATTTCCCAGGGAGCACTGAGGGAAGCAAATGGAACACCTGATGGTTGCTGGAACGCTGTGGAATGGGATGCATGTAGCGCAGAAAGACCAATGAGCAAAGTTACACAGTGTAAATAAATTCAATCTCTGTCCTTTCTCCATCTATTCTATATTGAGATGTGTGGAGGAATCAGGGAATCAGGGATTAATCTAAATCAATAAATAAGTAAATGCACACATAACGTGAAATTTCGAGTTGCATCTTGTGTCATACATACTACCATTCAAAAGACTGAGAGCGGAAAGATTTTTTATGTTTTTGAAAGAATCACTTACAGTATGCTCACCAAAGCTACATTTATTTGATCAAAAAATAGAGTAAAACATAATATTGCAAAATATTATTATTATTTAAAATAACTGTTTTCTATTTGAATATATTTTAAAATGTAATTTATTCCTGTGATGGCAAAACTGAATTTTCAGCAGCTGTTACCATTATAGTCCTTAGTGTTACATGATCCTCCAGAAATCATCAATATTCTGATTTGTTGATCAAGAAACATTTCTTATAAATATTTGGTGGAAACATTTATTTTTTCAGGATTCTTTGATGAATAGAAAGTTCAAAACAACAGCATTTATTTGAACCTTTTTTGTAACAGTTAAGTCGTATCAGTAATTTCTTTACACACGCAAAAACATTTGGTAGAATTAATGTTTTTCTAAAACTGACATGATCTGTCACTTGAAACTTCACATTTGCATGTGATTTAATTGTTGAAAATTGTAATATTGTGTTAAAACTACTGTATGCTTAATTATAACGTTGAAACTTAAAATAAATGTAAATCCATACACACATTTAAGTGTTTTAGCAGTCTATTAGCTGAAATGGGGACATATTTATGTATTTTAGAGAATTATTGGGACACACCTTGTGAAATTGAGACCAGAACGCTGGTCACCATGGAAGGCTGTTCCAGCAAATGACAGGGACTCTGGGACACATGAGTAACTGCAAGGCCTAATTCACCCAGGAACTAAAAGAGAAGAAAAACATGCAAAAATGTGTACAGATTTTTCTAGGCTAGTGAGAAGGTCTGATTTGATACAAGACCCGTCTTTTCTCACTCAAACCCATAATATATGAACCTTTATTACCAGCTCTGACTGGGCTGAATAACCTTAATATCCTTAGCATTTTAATGAGCTTTTCCTGGTCTGCTTTGCTCCCATAGATGGTCCGACATGGCGAGAGGAAAAGGAAGCTGGCATCATCCCACCAAAACTGATGAGAAAAAAAATGAGAGAGGAAAGGAAGAAGAAAAGAAAAACAAAAGTAGTCAGGATCTGATTAGTAACACTTACATGGCTAAATGAATCCCAGTAACATATCTGCCTCAACCACACATGCTTCCCATAACCTGCAGAAACGTGCTGAGAAAGAAACAGAGGGGAAGATAAAAATAAGTTATCTTTTTCTAAAAATAACAGTCTCAGAATCATATGTACACAGAAGAGGTTACTCAACCTAATTTCTTATTTTGAAAGGTTGCTGTGTGTTTATTAACTCATCCACATTAATAAATGGCCCTTTCCAGTTTTTCTAAAAAATAAAATAAAAAAAAAGATAAAATTGCCCTTTCTTAGCACAAAACATCTTTCCTCCAGATTTTAGTTAAAGGTCTGACATCATATAGAAATGAAAGGAGATGTAATTGCTTAAACCATGTACTGATGCAAAATCACAAGCTAGCAAGGGCCTTTTCTTACACCAATATCACCTTGAAACAAAAACAGGACACATCTGCCACATCTCCACATGTCTGAGTGGAAACAAGATGGAAACAAGACATTTTACCCACACACATACACATGCAGAACTCTGGTACTTGTGTGATTGACATTTTTAACCCTAACAATAACAGATGACTGTAACTTGAAAAATGGCAATTAGAAGAAAATGTAGAACAGATGAGGAGGAAAAGAAAGAGAGAGAGTGAAATACACACATCCAGTGAGAGAAAAAGAGAATTCCTCCTTTGAATACAGACGCCTAGATGAATGTGAAGGACACAGAGATTATCCTGTGCTATTGTTCCAGAAAATAACTCAATCATGCTGTTGAAGCCTGGCGGTACACAGCCAAATACGGAGAAGAGCTGTCACCAGCATGTGTGTATGAGCTCCGCACTGTTTTTTACCCAGGAAACCCCTTTTCAAAATGTGTGTGGTCATATTCGTGCTTCAGAGAAATGACAAGCGAGGCCGCATAAACTAAATAAACCTAAATCAATGCGTTAAAATCACCACTGTCGGTTTTGCCACCTGATCCGTCCAGAAGTCTGAGCTTCAGAGATGAGAAATATGCTCTGAACGCATCTAAATAACATCCACTGTTTATGACCACACAGTATATTGTTTACTCTTTTGAGCAGCACACCCGCTCACACCTGGGTCCTTCGGCGCTTACAGCATCAGCGACTCCAGCGTATAGTAATGCATATCAGATGTGCCATGGACACTTACTGGCGAACGCTTCTAAAAGCTGTCTGGTGCACCTTGTTGCTGCTTTAAACTAGAAAAGAAACACATCCTGTTATTTCCTATCTTAAAATAAAACATTTGCTGCTGCTTTTGGATCTACAGTGAAGTCAGTGCACCAAAAATACTTTTCCAGTGAGATCCATCCAAACCCTGTTGACATACCGGATGAAACTGTGGATGAAATAATGGGCACAGAGTGTTGTGTGAATGTTTTCGGAGGGAATGTTTGGAATGAGTGTGTGTACAGAATGTACAACAAACAGATTTTGTATGTTTGTGTAGCCTACAGCAAACTGTGAACAGAATTTTGTGTGTTTGAGTATGTGTGTGTGTGCACACTTTGTAGCTCTTTTTAAACACTGTAATGCTGATTGGTGTTGAAAGTAGCCCAGCAGAATCAGTTCAGTAAAATGCTTCCATTTGGAGCCTTAGTCTGTAACACAACCCTTCCTCTCTATGCCTCCATCTCTCCATCCTTTCGTCCTGTTTTCCTTAATATGTAAATCTAATCCCTCTACAGCTGCTGCTTGGACATTTAGAATGAGGGGAAAGTACTTTTCTTTACTGTTGATCAAAGTACCAGACTAACTGCATCTGACCCCCAGGTAGGCAGAATGGATTTTTCACCGCTTACTTTCTTGGCAAAATACCAGTCATCTTGTCAAGGGACTATGTTTTGCTCTCTGCTCTTATTTTAAAAAGCCATTGCTACTGGCACAATGAGAGCGCAAAGTTTCCATCTTTATTTCGTTGAGGTAAAATTAGATGAAAGTCATTTTTTTCCTGCCCCTGAAAAAGGAGAGGTACGGCATGCAATTTATGACTTCATTATGTTGGTGTTGCAGCACTTTGAGGAGAAAAGAATTATAATAGTATTGTATTAAACCGAACTGATCGGAATAATGATGAAACGCGTGCTTCCTCACCACACGCATTCACTGTGAAGTGGAATCTGGATCCTTTTTCCCATGAAAAGCGCAAGAGAAAGCTGTTTCTCATAAAGAGAGACTTCACACAAGAAAAACATACGGGAATTGTCATCAGCACTACCAAGCTAGACTCTGCAGGGTCGACCTGCCCTGGGTGGCAAGTGTCACCAAATGCCAATCAAAGGGACCTTCCCTGCATCTGTGGTCACCAGCTTCAATGGTGTTTACAATAGTATTTTGAAGAGAAATGAATGAAGTATATAATTCATTCATTCAAGTTTCTTCACAGTCTGTTTCATATTTCTGAGTCTTCTACAACTACCAGGGCTAAGCAAAGACTACTTCAGCGTTCAGTACCAGCCAATGAACATCATATCACTAACAAGTTGTAGTTAGATCTCTCATTATCATGAATTAATTTTAAGGGGCAGTAAAAAACAAAACAAAAAAAACATTCATAATGTTAAAAATTTATTTAATTTTTTTTTTAATAAATGTCTTTTGAACTTTCTATTCACCAAAGAATCCTGAATCCTGTTCCTTGAGCACCAAATTATAATATATTAGAATGACTTCTGAAGGATCATTTGATACTGAAGACTGGAGTAATTACTGCTCAGAATTCAGCTTTGGCATCAGAGGAATAAATGATATTTTAAAATGCATGAAAATAGAAAAAACTGTTATTTTAAATTGTTATAATATTTGACAATATTACTGTTATTACTGTATTTTGGTCAAATAAATGCCTTGGTTAGCATAAGAGACTTCTTTCAAAAACATTTGAAAATCTTCCTGACTTCAGACTTTTTAACTGTAGTTAAAAAGCAATTTACAATCTTTTTCAGGAAAAACACATTATGCAAATTTAGCTCATTATCGATTGAGTTAAATTATTATTAAAGAGAGGTTTTATTCACAAAATTTGATGTTATTTGAGTGCTGCAATTAAAGATGCGCAAATACTGTCCATGGAACGCATCCAAAAATAAATAAATTAATAAAGTAATAATAATAATTTAAGAGATATTTGTGTCAATTTCCTTTTGATCATTGAATCAACAATAAAATAATGATTAAATAATGGAGAGGAGCACTGAAATCGGGCATCCATCCTACTATATTTCAGTGAAAAAAAATAAAAAAACTCAGAATGCAAATACAATATTATTTGCATTCTCATTTCATAATTGACTGTACATAAATTAAGATTTATGTCCCATGCATACATTTATTTACAATATCCATTTCTGAGTACATATAACCAGAAAGTGAACCATATAGCACCTGTGCGGTTCTGTTTCAATCAGACATTGAGGTCAGTGGTGCTGCTAATCATAAAGATGAACTGATTCCACTCCAAAACACAGTATATGAGTAATCCTTTCCGAAATTAGAAATTATCAGCTCTCGAAACCGCCCATATAAAAGCGTGGTTAATACTGTCCCATGTGAGTTACAGCTATTATACATACAACTACACTTCTCTGTGAACAGAAGGAAAAATGACCAAAAAAAAAAAAAAAGAGAGGAAGGGGGATTTGGTAAAAAAAAAAAAAAAAAAAGCAAAGACAGTGAAAAAGGGCTAGAGAAGGAAAAAGAAGAAGAAAAAAAAAAAAAAAGCGAAAGAGGAGAAACTTGGCACCGCAGCCACACACTGTCATGTAGGCAGGCTGACATCATCATTGTAAATTGGGAGGTAAGTTTCGTCTTTCCTGCAGATGTGGAGGCTGATCTGCATTCCATTCTTGCCCTTTCATCAACATCCCCCTTCACCCCCTCCCTTGCAAACTCTCTCCTGTGAGGAGACACCATCAGAGGGTTGTGGGTATGTCTGTGTGTGTTTTGGGGGATAAGTTGTTGAAGAAGTATGTATGGGCTGTCCCTTACAGAAACAAGAATATAAAAATGGGTGTGTTTGTGTGTATGAAAAAGTGAAAAAGAAACCCTCAGAGGTTTGCATTACACAGTATGATGGATCTTCCCAGGTGCTTCCAGCGTGTTGGTGTCCCTCAGGGTTCCAGTTGAGTCCTCTGCACTTTCTCCCGTACAGAGGCTCCTTTAGTCTATTCTGGTGTCCACTGAGCTTGTATTCAGGCCTGCTTCTTTGCCCCTGGGCCTCACCTCATGCTGATTGGATCCTGCTGCTGCAGAAAGCCTTGATTCTACGAGAGCAGAGCGCAAAACTCAGACATGCGGCTGTTATTAGAGCGGAAAGGAAATTGTGCATCACATGATTAATAATGCACGGAGAAGTGCGCCCTGGCTCCAAACTAGACAGCACAGAGAATCTGACTCCATGATTGACAGGTGTCAAGGTGGTGTCTGACACGAGCTGAGGTGCGACATATCACACAGTTTTCAGCAAAGACTACAGGCCAGGAGTTTTTTCTATCCAACAGAATAAAAAAACTAAACAGATGATGTCGTAGAAATTAGTATAGATGAAAGTAACTGAAACTCTGATATAAGCTGTTTCAATTTCCAAAAAGAGCACTTTAAAAAAACTAATCTTGCACAAAACACCTATTTAACATCCACAGTTAATATTAAGTAACTGTTTAGACAAATAAACAGCACACATTAGATTTTATTCCTGAATGAATGGTGTTCTTAAGCAAATTGTCAGTAAATGATTCAGTGACTCACTCGGAAACAGTCACTTGTTTCATTCATGAATAGATCAAATGTTATTGAATTAATCAACACTTTACAAAGACAGTAACTTTTTGTTCATGAATGAATAAACAGTTGTTGAAAAAAATCAGAAGCATCCTAGTGTTGGAAATAACATTTGAATGAAAGGTTTAAACAGTAAAAAATATGTTACAATGTTTGACAGAATCAGCACATTATTTTGTAGATCAGGCTTTGGTTATAATTGCACCAAATCATTTATCTGGTTCTCAGATGCAAAAAGGATCTCAAAGGCACAGCAGTACACGAGCAACTGCTTAATTCTAAGAGTATGAAAAGATTGGAAAAAAATGCTCATGAAAAAATAAATTATGACTTTGTAGCGCAGATGCACCCAAAACACTTTAGAAAATATTATTAATAGACCTCAGAGGGAAAAAAACAATAAAACAAATATTCCATATGACCGATAATAATCAAATAAACTGAAATAAAAACCAAGCTTGCTTGGATATTTATTATGATCTGAAACTATTTATGTTTTACAGTTAAGCCAAATTATAATCATTATGCTCCTTACCTATAAGACTAAATGCACATCCATTCCTTAGTTAAATAATGTATATTCAGACTCACAACTGTTTCATTTACACAAAGTCCTGCTTCTTTGCAACAAATACAGCCACAGGCAGTGTATTTGTCAGTCTTCTAAGGTTTCATCTGATACACTGAGCTGTACAGCACATGCTGCTTGAGACGAGAAGCAAATGGAGGCCTGCGTCCAGCAGAACCAATCCATTTGGTCAGGCCCGCCTGAATCATTTTCTACATGCATATCCATGAACCTGTACATTTGTCCCTTGGTACCAGCACGTCTCAGACAAGGGCTTCTTCCAGCACAATAAACCTGCGGATCATCATCCCCTTGTACTTCTGTGAGTTATGAGCCACGCTCACCTTAACGTATTTCAGAAATTCCCATGGATCTCAGCACTCTGAAATTGCCAGCAGAATTTAAAATTCATTCAGTTTGGTGTGGTGTTTTTAGTCTCCATTGAGAGCTAGAAGCTCGGACTGATTCAGAGAGAATTGCTTACGAATGTGTCTACTGCCAGTAAAAGTGCATTCCGTCAAGACCAGGTTATGTTTAAACATATGCATGTGGGCAGTTTTCCTCTTTTCAGCTAATCAATTAGCCATGCGCTAATAAATCTAAAGATTGACACACGATGCAGAAATAAACTTTCATGCTGTGAGACCCTAAGTCAAAAATCTTCACCTCACGCAGGAACTCACATGTTTCAGTACTTTACTCTGAGTGTCAGATAAAGTGTTTGTCTGGAATACTCTTCGTACTTGACTTCTGAGCTCCAGCAGTTTCCTTTCCTCAACTCAGAACTGTTGTAAAGTTTGCCTGTTGCTAATCTGAAGCCAGTTTGTCACTTATAACTGCTCAGATTAAGATTTGGTAGGGAAGTTTCCAGTCACGCCCTTCGCAGGAACAATGGGCCTTCAAATTTCCTCCTTGGTCTCTCTTCCACAGTATTTATGATGCTCAAATGTGAAGTAATTGGATAGGCGGAAGAAATATGATGTGCTCTGTCGATAGAAAAGAGCGTGAAAATGTTGGAAGGAAATGTCAACTCTTATAGTTTTGCTTCGGTACGATAATGTGTTTCATCGTCCATTCTGATCACACATCCTTCATGCGGTAAACCGAGAAAACCCCCATGAGCCCCGAAAGATTAAGTCAGAGTCAGAGTAAGTCTTAGGAGATGAGTCTAGTGGACATGAACCGTTCTCCAGAGTCAGATAAATATCTGCAATAGTTCACAGGCTCCAGCTTATTCAAACTAATTCATAAAACTGCTGGATTCTCAGTAGAGCAGTGTCGGGTTGTGAAGAAGGGTCTGCGTCTTGGGGTTTTCAGTTAAAATTTGGCGTTTGCACGCTGCCTAACTGTAGGACAGGCCCATCAGCGAGAGAAAAGGAGCAGAATCCACTGCGGTCTTCCCATGGGAGTCGGGAAACAAGTTCAAGATTGCGTCGTGAGCGGCGCTCGCCTCTCTTCACGAATCACTGCTGTTGTCGTTCAGGTCGTTTCTCAGGAAGCGCTATCCAGATGGGAGCTGGAAAATCACCTCTGTTATTATACTCTGCGTCTCTCCATGTTGTTCTCAGTATAAATACCGGTGTGTAAGACTAACACAAATCTTAATAGGAAACTTACCTGTCTGAGAGTTTCGATCCACATATGCAATAAAGAAGTCCTACTTAGTGCTGTCTGCGGTCCTGAAACCTAATAAGCATCAATGGCCATTGGCCTCTTTTTGGCCTTAGAGACATGAACGCTTTTATAAACACTTTTATTTTAAAATAATCACTCCAATAATAATTGTCCACTACTAAGGATTGCTTTTAAATCCCACATACACAATTGTTCAAAAGTTTGGGGTCAGTATATGTTTTTTTTAATACATATTTTGATCAAAAGTGATGGAAAAACATTTATAATGCTATAAAAGTTTCTACAGTATTTTAACAAAATGCTGTAATTTTCAACTTTCTATTCATCAAAGAATCCTGAAAAAAAATTATTAGAGTATCCACAAAAATATTAAGCAGCACAATCATTTTTAACATTGATAATAGTAAGAAATTTCTTGAGCACGATTTGTGCTGGAACACTGAAGACTGGAGTAATGCCAGCTAAAAATTCAGATTTACCGTAACAGGGAAAAATTGCAATTAAAAATATATAAAAATAGAACAATTTAAATAGTAATCATACCATTTTTGAAATTTTTTTCTTTATTTACTCACCCTCATGTTGTTCGAAACCCATATGAGTTTCTTTCTTCTGTTTAACACAAAAGAAGAAATTTTCACGAATGTTGGTAACCAAATAGTTGACGGTAGCCATTGACTCCCATAGTATTTTTCCATATTATAGAAGTCAATGGCTTATCAACATTCTTCAAAATTTCTTCTTTTTTGTTCAACAGAAGAAAGAAACTCTTACAGGTTTTGAACAACTTGAGGGTGAGTAAATGACAGAATTTTCATTTTTGGGAAAACTATAACGGAAATCATTGGTAGGCCTACTGATAGCATGTATTTTGCATACCAATTATTTAGCACAAATGTGACATGCCAACAGTTCCTAGTTGTAAAATTGCAAGCACTATTCATTCTTCCTAGCGCTTCGCCCGAAACACATGAAACAGACACCCAATTTAGTTATATTGCACAAAAATGTAATATCCATTAATCAGGGTCTTAGAAAACCAGAGCCACAATCTTTTCAGACAACTCTTCTTTTTCAGTTCATTTTGAGAAAAGAGTGTTTTTCTGTGAGATATCTCGCAGGAAAAAAACGTATGTAATTTCAATCAGCTTCCAGCAAACACACTCATTATAGAATAAAGCGCCACATGCTCCACCCACGAAGAGCACGCCGTTGCTTTCCACACTGTGATGGAGACTAAAGCAGCAGACAGCTGGTGCAGCGGGGCTGGCCACATTCTCCAGCAGATCATTTTCACACGCATGCTTCAGCCTTTACGTTAACTGAGTCCAGCATCTCAGAGCCTTGCCAAGAGGGGCCTACCACCTGCAGCAGCCAAGCAAGCGCAGGCACGGAGCGCTCCGTAAGATGCTAATCAACACAAAACAAATGCAAACGTTTTCCACGGAACGTCCGTAGGGATTCCGCGCTGACACCAGCTGGTGATGTAATCGCTCTCTGTCCTTTCTCGTTCATCACATTTGGAAATGAGTTTAGTAATATTTGCCCAAAAACTTTTGGGTTTTGTGTAAGACCTTTTTTGGTGTAATAAAGTCCGCAAATATCACAGTGCTGTAGCTCAGAGTATTTCTAAGTAGGACAACAATGATTATTTATATATTTTATATATGTATCAACCAATTGTTTTCCCCAGATAAATCTATCAATTATTTTCTGATTTGTTGATTAATCCTTTGGTTCATTTATCAAAAAAGATAAAATAAAGTTTAGTCAAAAATGATTGCTTTACCAAAAAAAAAAAAAAAAAAAAGAATTCCCAACATAAAAAAACACAAATAAATCAAGACAAGCATGTTTAGTTACATGTTTAGCATGTAATTTAAGCTTTTTAAATGAAATTCAGATGGTCATATACCTTAATTTTAATAATAAATATATCATAACGTAAAAAAATCCCTCAGCCTGACAGGTCTAATAAATTACTTGCATAACATCAGAAAACTGGAGTGTTTACTTGGATTCAGGAAAAAAAATAATAAAAACACAGCCCGACAGCTCTTTCTTTCCATCTGAACTCTCTTGTGCTTCCTGGGATCTTCGTTCTTATTCATTTCCATGCGGCTGCCTGCAGCTGTGCAGCCTTGCTAATTTTCCTACAGGGTGTGAGATTGATTGTGAACAGAAGAATGTCCGGTGAACGAAGCATGCTGTCTGTGAGAGCGCTGAGCATGCCTTTGGTTGATGAAGCTTCTGTTTTGGCCGGACAAGTTGTGTTTGTCTCTCCCTAAAGCTCATGGCCCGAAGCCAGAACAAGGCACCCTACATAGCACAGTTTGCTGTGTCTAATGAATGCATTTATCTCATTTGCGGGACAGGACGGCAAATCATTTACACTAGCAAATTCCTCTGACCACAGCTGGGCCCAAGTCTTAAAGCAAAACCCCCAACGGTTTTATTCACTCATCCATATTCTCTCATTCTTACTCAGGGTGTCAAGTAGCAGTTAAGCTGCTTCTAGTTTTGAGACTAGACCTACTTTAAGGGTCACAGAGCGGTATTTTCAGGCTGGAAAAGTTTTCAAACATTTCTTTCTTTGAAAAAGGGAAGATCAAGAAGGCTATTAGAACTCTTTAGAGTTCAAAAGAGGAGGACTGCATACCTCACGAAAAACAGCACAGTAGAGGAGAGCCAGCATGTTGCTGAGGGCACTTTCCAGACCACGTTCTCACGGTCTCATTCATTTAAATACAAAGTATTTGGACACTTTAGAGACACTTAAAAGTGTATGAATGAGCATCTAAATGAAAATAAGCATTTCAAGCAAAACATTTGACAAAAAGAAGTTTGTTAGCCTTCATCATTCCAAATGAAGACACTTTCTGATTTTCAGACTTTAGTGGAACATGTTCATAGTTAATGTGATGAACTACTCCATTATTGGTTACTCTGGTAGGACACCTGTGTGAACTCAAGAGGAACTGACTTCATACATCCAGTAAAATGGGACCTAGGGAACTGCTGATTAAAAGTAATTGCAAAAATGGCTTAGAAAAGAGATGCTAGTTCTGAGAAAAAGGTCTGTTTTTTTGACAATTCCATATGGTTTGATATTTTATTAATTGAATGCAACAAAGTTCATACATTTTTAAGCATGACGTAAGTGGGCCACTGTATGTTCTACATAAACTGTTCATAGACATTCTAGGCTTTAAATATACTCATGGTGTTCTTCTACAGTATAAATTCAGTCTCTGTTTGGAATTATGGAGCGGATCTTCACTCAGAGGAGAAGAGAAGCACAGCGGCGTTTCACATGTTTCCCTAGAATGACATAAATCGCAAGCACTTCGTTATGAAACAGCCATAATGAAAACTGGAGGAACGCCTTGAATTTAACCAGTGGATCTTCAGTGGCAGCAGCAGACAAATTAAGGCCGCATGGGGAAGAAAGGACACCACCTTGATACACAATGAAACTGTATATCCGCGAAAATTTAAAGACTGATGTCAGGTAACACGACCACCTGAGGACTTCTGTGAACAGATCTGCTGAGCGCTAACAAGTGTTCATCAAAAGCCCATGAGCTCGGTTAGCAGATGGCATGAATCATTACCAGAACTGTCATTCCAAATATTTCTTCCTTTCTTTTGGTTTCAACCATTTTATACACATTCAGTATTTTTCTATTATACCTTTTTAATTTTTTTGTTCAACCAACTATTAATGTGAGATGTTCATAACAATAAATACATTTAATATTAATCATTTATATAAATAAAATAAAAATTAACACATTTAATCCCGTACATTACTACTATGTGCCTCACCAAACCACACTTACCAAGAATCAACATTAAAAACGTAAAAACACAACATAAAGCGTTAAAACCCCCCCGCCAAATGCCAGTATCGTTAATTAAATTTTAAATTCATTATTAATTAAAAATCTATTAAACAAAAGTTACTGATGTTTGAGGCCAATTTTGTTATGTGCAAATTTCATGGTCTTTTCAGTGTCTGCCAAAATAATCTAATTAACCAAATTACCCTATTTTGTGATTTTCACAGAAAAATACTGGTTAATTTGCGTATATCATTTAAATAGTTGAGTAAAAAATTAAATTAACTACTAGTCCAATTTTTCACCTTAAGTAAACGTAACGTTTTAGTAAACGTAGCATGTGCTCCTTTACAGTCCACTATTTCAAATGATAGTGTTTTATATTAAGCGTTCCCCACCAAACCGCTACCAGCTCTGGAATCCTAGAGTGTCAGATTATTTTATACACAGCAATTGAGTCCTGTGCAACCACAGATCCCTGGCAATTCCTGTGGTAAATTCACATCAAACAGAATTCCCCGATCAGAGGATCACAGAAGCAGGCCGCTACTGCCAGACTCTTGAACATCAAGGACACATGCGAATTTCAACAGGTAATACGAACTGGAATGCAAACGCAAACTATTGATCAAAAAGCAGAAATGATATCTTGTTTTAGCAACAGTGTGCTTGTGGGTTTGTGGTGAGATTTAACACTCGCGTAATCCAATCATCGCTTTCTCTTACTTTTGTTTTTTTTGGGAGCGACATATCCCTCTGAGGGTGTACAACCGAACTTGCACGGCTTTGTCTTCAGCCAACGGCACTGAAAGATCCAATCAATCCGTGAGCTTCAGTGAGTAACGAATGAACAGTAAAGACAGACAGAATGTTATAAAAACAAATATAACAGGTATACAGAAAGACGGTTTAGTCAGAGACAGCCGTTGGGGAGATTGGATCAAGATCTCCAAGTAGCCAAAAGTTAAATTTGATGAAAACGATCGTGGGGATGCTGAGGAGCTCAGCCTCTAAGCACCCACTCCATCTGTCTCATGTTACCACAATTTCTTTAATTGGCCCAGTTGAAGCGCAGTCATTGATTGGGGCTATTTGCAGACAGGGCAAACATCTCAACCTCCTCAATTATCTCATTGATTACAATAATGCGGAAAATTGCCCACTGAGAGCTGGACAGTAAGTCAAACACCTGGCCAGAGTGTCAGACTCCACCGTTTAGATGCAGAAGTGTGGAAATGAAAAGAGCGCAGCTGTCAAACCATGCTGAAGAAATGAAATCCGAACAATTCGTCACTTCTTCTCACGGATTGAAAGAGCTCATGCTCGACTTTGCAGGAAGCATCATCTGTTTATCTCACTGTGGCATTTTGTTGAGTTTCCAAAGCGATCAGTGCTTGTGTATTCAAATATTTAACGGAAGAATGTTGCTTCGTTTCCATTACAAACAGCTCTGTTTTGAACAGTTACCAGACTGACATTTTTGTACAATTAGAACAGATAGTTTAGTAGAAAAAGGGCGACAGCAAAATGACCCATGTGGTGATCGGTGTATTCCTCGGTTGCTAAGCTCGCAGAGGGTCAATGTTTTATTCTATCAGAGATAAACTGCAAGCAGATCAGATGGAAGAATTCAGGCATTGTTTACATTAGCTGTGCCCTCCTAATCCCCATTACCAGAGAGGAATTCACAAGATGGCTTCCAAGCACAACTCGAAACACATGGATCCGACAAGAGGAGCTCATAAATTAAGAAATGACTTCATTTTGTGCTCTTGATTCTTCTCAGAGCTGCTAAACTTAGAAAAGAGGCGGGGCTGTGGGCATGGTTACTGTCATTTCAATATGTTTTATTCAAAACGAGACATGAGGGATGCATTGTTGTCTGGTCTTGTTCAAAATGAAAGAGAACGGAAGAATGTGACCCTTCATCATCTTATGAAATCTGGTCGAAAGGATCGCTTTAACAAAACCATTGTATTTTGTCAGGATTTCCAAAAGAAGCCTAAAAGTATCTCCTAGGCTACAGAAACAGTCACAAAATGTCTTCAAGATGTCCATCAATCCACAACAGAACAACATTGGCTCAACTTGTAGGAAAGAAAAATCACAAATGAGACCTCTTTAATACACTGCAAAAAAAAAGAGAGAGATTTTCTTACATATTTTGTTTTGTTTTCCAGTACAAATATCTAAAATCAAGATGCAACAGTAAATGACGTAAAATCTTAAGTCTTGTTTTCAGGGAAAAAATGACATCAAAATGAAGGGCGTTTATGATTAAAACAAGAAAAAAAAAAAAATCTGCCAATGGCCTTAGAAAAGTCAACTTAATTCAATGGAAACCCACATTATTTTTCTTATGCAACTGAAATGTTTTTTCTTGTTTGAATCAAAACTAATTATTATTGACATATTTTTCAGGAAACAAGACATCATATTGTGCCTCATATAAATGTATCTTGATTTAAGAATGTTTTAATATTTGTAATGGAAACAAAATGAAAATACTAATGAAACATCTCTTCAGAGTTTTAGAAGAGATCTTAATGCCAAACGCAAACATTTCTCAACATTTAGCGAGACCATATGTGACCCTGGACCACAAAACCAGTCTTAAGTCGCTGGGGTATATTTGTAGCAATAGCCAAAAATACATTGTATGGGTCAAAATTATTGATTTTTCTTTTATGCCAAAAATCATTAGGACATTAAGTAAAGATCATGTTCCATGAAGATATTTTGTAAATTTCCTACTGTAAATATATCAAAACTTCATTTTTATTTAGTAATGTGCATTGCTAAGAACTTCATTTGGACAACTTTAAAGGCCATTTTCTCAATATTTGGATTTTTTTTTTTTTGCACCCTCAGATTCCAGATTTTCAAATAGTTGTATCTCGGCCAAATATTGTCCGATCCTAACAAACCATACATCAATGGAAAGCTTATTTATTCAGCTTTCAGGTGTTATATAAATCTCAATTTCAAAAAATTGACCCTTATGACTGGTTTTGTGGTCCAGGGTCACACATTACCTGTCATCTACATGAGTCTCTTTACCCTTACCGTTTGTCAACAGTTGTCTCATTTGAGTGTTTATTTCTCCTTAGGAATTTAGATGAAACACCTGATACAGTTAACACTAAAATGAAATAATATAACTAGGAACTCCATTGAGTCTCCTGAGATATGAAAGAAGGATTTTCTTCATTCAGCTCATTTTAAGAAATGGTTTTAGCAGTGACTACACTGGCCATGTGTTAATGCAACACTGTGAAATGCGACTGGTTAAAGAACGCATTACACACCAATCAGAGGGCACGTTACTGGTCAGGCAGCAGGGAGAGCATCCACATGTGTTAAAGATTTTAAAGATGCTGGCTCTGTGTATGTTTACAAAAGAGTAGGTCCTCATTAATGGATCATTAGTCATATGCACAGTAGTTTGGTTTGAATGTCCTCCATTTATCTGTGTCAGTGCTTTGTACTCTGAGAGGGCTCCTGAGCACACATGCATGTCATGTGTTGTATGTTACTTTAGCGTGTACATTAACTTGCATCTTTGTGTCTGGTAAAGATTTTAAAGACTCTGGCACATGTCATGTTTTTGCAGGTCATTCATCTGATCATTTGTTATGTGAAGAGGTTTAAGTGAAGTTTGAACCAGTTTCTCTTTCCATTCACACAGCAAGAGAAGAAAAGTCAGTGTAAATATTTAAATGTCTTTAAATATAATTGTGTTTCACCAACGCGATCTTTGAACAGAACTGAATTTGGACCCCACTTACTTTCATTGTCTGGACAAAAACAGTTGGAGCATTCTTCAAAATATCTTCTTTTGTGTTTTGCAGAAGAATGGAAGTCATACAAGTTTATTTATTTGTTGGGTAAATTTTCCTTTTAAAGTTTTTAATCCGCCATGAATTTCTCACATTGCATTGTAGCCTATAGATGTCCTTACTATTATTTGTGCATAATATATGGCTATGTAACACACCTATGAATTACACACACAATTTGTTACATTACTTCCCAAGATGCAATCACCCTCCACCACAGCGTGCATGTATTCCTAATCGCTGTAATGTGCATGTCACTGTGTTTAGCAACACCTGTACTGGTGATCTCTGCCTGCTGAGTTCTCACTACACAATATGAGTGCTCTGAATCTCCCTTTGGATTGTGCTGCACAAAGCAAATCTCCAGAGACCACACACACACACACTTATAGATAAACTAACAGACTGTTCTACTGCTCAGACAGGAAAAGCATACACAGTTTTATGATATTTGTAATGTCAGTCTGACCCCAAGCTTCAGCTACTACTGCCTGGGAACGAGCAGAGTGAGCCAGAGTTCACCACAGGTCAGAACAACTGTGCCAACACTCCTTAACACGCAATAACAAACCAAGACAAAGCAGCAATTAGCTGTGGTTATAAAATGAGAGAGAAAAGATCACAACAGAATTGAGTTACACATGTTGCAAAGAAGAGTTTCTGAAATATGAGAGAATCAAATAAAGTTTGTTTAAAATACCTCATTCAGTACCTTTTTGATGAAATACGAGAGTTTTCTTACCCTCCTAAGACAGCAACATAACTACTATGTTCAAGGCCCGGAAAGGTAAGGACATTGATAAAATAGTCCATGAGACTTGAGTGGTTCAACCGTAATTTTATGAAGCTACAAGAATACTTTTTGTACACAAAAAAATAAAAATAACGATGCACATTCTTGTGAATGCATGTTGAAGACTGACATGTAAGAGAAGATATTGTTGAATAAAGTCATTATCTTTGTTTTTTTCACACAAAATGTTTTCTTGTAGCTTCATAACATTACAGTTGAACCACTGATGTAAAATGGACTATTTTAATAATGTCTGTACTACTCTTCTGGGCTTTGAACATTTCAGTTGCGTTGCTGTCTATGGAGGGTCAGAAAGCTGACTTCATCAAAAATATCTTAATTTGTGTTCCAAAGATGAACGAAGGTCTTAGAGTTTGGAACGACATGAAGGTGAGTAATTATTGACAGAATTTTCATTTTAGGGTAAACTATCCCTTTAAGGGTCTCTTGCTCAGCAAAAGGTCTTTGCCGACATTCATTCTCATTTCTGTAAAAGTTATTTGCATGCATAGCTGCATTTGGGTTGAGAGGTTTTCTGCTTGTCCCTGTAGGGTACAACTTCAAAATTTGAAATTCTCAAATATTCAACTCAGTTAAAGAGCAGCTTCTTAACATTTCGATTACATAAACACTGAATCTGGATTGACAGACGCATCCCAACACTATTTCGTTTACAAACATATGTGCAAATTCACCACAGAACAATATGGGAATATTTTTGTTACCTGATGGCAACATGGGATGCACAACCCCATAACATAATGACAATGAATTGAATTTGAATTTCAGTATATGAATTTTTCTTCAGGCCAAACATTGGTGATGACAGATTTTGTATAATACTTCATGTAGCCCAAGTCCAGGTCTGCGATTCTAAGGTAAAGGGTTTCATGAAGGGCCGAGTGCTGCGTATGTTAGGATAATGTTTCTGAACTGGTGGGTGGCAACTCTGAAAGTGGGTCGCATGTCCGGCCCCTGACAACAAGGAAAAAAACACTGTTAAATGCAAGTCATAAAATGCAACCAACCATATAATAAGGAAATGGTACGATAAGTAGGCAAAATAAATAGACTTTTCAACTTTTAAGAGGGAGAAGAAAACTTTCCACATCTTTTGTTGTTGACATCAAAGGCTGTGCATCCAATCAAACCCTACGGTATTTTGGCGCAAATTCATTTCGCCAGTTAAATTAGGCAGATGCTAACATGGAAAGCTTGTATAATGTGTCCTGATGCTCAGAAACAGTGAACAAACTATGAAACAAGAATAAACACGGTTTGTGATGACAACAGTTATTAATGGCAGCCAAAAGCATGAAACCATTTAAATTCAAGGGACATCTGGATACCAAAATGGTCATTTCTGATATTCAGGCATATGTCACGTTAATAATTTTGCAGACTTCTGTGCCTATCCAGTTCATGGTAATATTAGTAAATGCTTGATTTTAAGGCTTTAGCATAAAACTGTGTGGAAATGTCCTCCCGCACATTGCAATTCTATGCAAGTCTTTCTCTTCCTTGCTTTCACTCTGTATCTTTCCTTCCAAATCTCTAGCTCATCTTCTGTTTGCGTGTGTAGGCACGGCTGTTCTTTCCTCTATGTTGGTTAGGTGCATGCTGTTCTCTCTCTGAAGCAAAACAATGGGAGAGGATTTACACAAGCTCGTCTTGCTATTAATTAGTGAGCTCATTTATTTTGGAGATGGGAGGAATAACAGGCCTTCCACTCCGGCCTAGATTTACTGCACTCTCTTGCTATGACGCTCAGAAATCTGAATGAAATCCAGGTTCAGCTTTCTGGGCCTGCTGTAACACAGAAGGAATTAAGACAAAAATGTGATCTGTTAGTCTTGGCAAAATCAACTGTTCCTAAATCAAAGAATGTGTCTATTTTTCATTTAGACCAGGTGTAAATGTCCAGGACATGAAGATACAACCCTACACACAAGGTTGGGCCAATATTAATTGCTGCGCTAGATAATTCACAAGGTAGATAAATTACAACCGCAAAGGCAAAATTAGGAAGTACTGTTCTTCTTGGAAAACGGCCATGAGGAGTGTCATCTCCATTTCCAGATGAGTTTAAACAAAGGTTTTGGAGGAGTGTGTTCATCAAATCCTGTCAATCACTTACCGCTTTGGGGACTTGGTCACCCTACAGTAGTTTATTTTGTGATAATGACTGGCAGACTGTAACTGATTATTACATGGCTACTCTCCAAATAAATAAATATGTGGGCATGAAATACTGAGATGAAATTATTTTATAATAATAATTTTACCTCTATATTATCTTAATCGGCTAAGAAGAGAATCCACTAAAAAAAGGACAAAACAACCAGCATAGAAATAAGATGAATAATGCAACAATATTACAATCATATTAATACCGAAGTCCCCTTAGGTCATTTTCACAGCAAATTATAACTTGGATAACTAGGCACTAGTTGCGTTTATGCTTTCTCCCAAGAGACTGCAAATCTGCAGTGAGACGAGAGATATGAAAGCGGATGGATGGACGATGGTGAACATAAGGAAATGTCTGACTACTAAATGCCATGACTGACCAATCAGAAGCTGAATGCTTTCCTAACTATTAGCTAGTTTTTCTGCCATTCCTGTCCACTTTCTCCAAAGCTGTTTTTTATTAATTTCCTTTAGTCAGATGTTTAAACCCTTCAATACAGACAGCAAAAGTCAATTATACTTCCCTTCACCTCACCAATGGACAGTATATTTCTTGAAATGGCAATTTCTGAAGCTGGGAACTAGCTTGAGCGCAAAAACAATCCAGTGAGCGTAGAAATCTATTCCGTTTTGTAAATGTGATTTGACAACCAGTGCTAAGATTTGCAGGGTGGTACCCTATACTTCATACTCAGATGGAGAGTTCGCGATGTTCTTTCCTCTAATTTATCAATGTTATCTCTCTGTTCCTTTCAGAAGATAACAGTCCACATAACGGTGCTTAATAGCATCTTGCCTCACTCTCTGTGGCTTCTTGGATGTTCTTTTTATGCACTTTTGGATGCTAGTTTTGTAATATTTATATTTTATTTACGTGAAAATGTGAATGCTCTGGATGGAACGTTGCCTGGAGTCACATCTGAAGGAAATTCTTCATTCTTCCTTTTTAATGAGAGGGGAGCAGATGTTTCTTTTGTGACGTTACAACAAGAGAAAGAGTCATGTTGGTCGTACGAAAAAGGAAGATGGCACACAATATAAACAAACAGATACACAAAGAAGAAAAGAGCAGGAGAAGAAAAGAGTCACCGAGAGAAAGAGAGAGACTCAGGGAGGAGGGCTGTTTTTGGATACATTTGTTTTATGTGTGGATGCGACACAGCATTGGAATGCATTGGACCAGAATACAGTTCTCCAGGGTTCGGCCGTAACACAGGAATGTTTCGGAGCATAGCTGCACTCATCCGTCAGCGCTGCAAGCCCACCCGTCTCCCCCCGTCTACATTAGCTGCTACTTATTGCACTGGCATTAGCAGAGAACTGGAGAACACAGCTAATAAATTACTTTGCTTTCAATTATTTTCCCTCCCATATTTCAGCCCAAGGCATGTAAAGTAAACAGTGCGAGAGCGAGAGGGGGAGAGAAAGAGGTTTTCTTAAATCGACCCCAGTAGCTGAGGGCCTCGGTGCAGTTGAGCTTGTAAGAGTTTATATGGCGGTGCTGCATACTGTCACTTTTATGAGTGTCTGTAGTCCATGAATTCTGCTCTAATGTAAACCCATAAACTCCCAGCACTCACGGTGGAGAGAACAGAACAAAAAACACACAGTCGGTTCAGGAAATATGCGCTTATTGAGTTTCATAAAACTCAAAAACTTTTGTTTGTGCTTTTAAGTTTTACATCTGAGGGGGAAAACAATGAAAAATGAATTAAGAAAGCAGACAAAGGGAGTGCACTTTTATATCCTCTGCTTCCTCTGATATTTAATTGTGGTTGAGGAAACGTAGGGACCGTAATCTGATCTCAGGTCAGGACTTTTGGGCAGCAGTCTCCCGTTACAGTGGACGTTCCCACCGTAAAGCTGCTCGAACCTCTGCTCAATTGCACAATAATCATCCCTCAAATATTCACTAATCTTTCAGATTAACCACAAAGCAATTCTTCTCTCTTTCTTTTCCACGTCCCTCTTTCTAGTCAGACCAGAAGGAATGCCTGAAGGCTTCTATAGCTTAATAAATTCACTCCTCACACATTTGGACATGAAACTCAAAACCCGTAGCGCGGCCTTCGGGATAGGATACCCTACGCGATTCAACAGCTCTACAATTATAACGGAGGGAAGAGAAAATAAAGAGCTCTGTGTGGAAGAATATCCATGAACAGTAAAATTCCCGGCTGTTTGAGTTTTAAAACCCTTTAGTGATTGTGAAAGCAGACAGACTGATGGCATTAGAAAACGGAAAAAGTATTTACATATATAATCCAGTGATATGTATATACAGTGGCTGAATAGAGTGAAATGTATATTCTGTACATTTATTATTACGCCACAATTAAAAAAAATACACCAATTTAAATTGATCAAAATAGTAAAGACTTTCATAATTGAATGCTGTTCTTTTTCTATTCAAAGAAAACAACATATCAAGGTTTTCATAAAAATATTAAGCATCACAACTGTTTTCAACATTTATAGTAATAAGAAATATTTCTTGAGCACCAAATCATCATATCAGAATGATTTCTGCAGGATCATGAGACTGCTGGAAATTCAGCTTTTCCATAACAGGAATAAATTACATTTTAAAATAAATTAAAAATTAAATAAAATATCAGATTTTCAATTGTAATAATATTTCACAATAGTACTGCAATACTGTATTTTTAATCTAAATATTAACCAAAATTTTAAATCTGCATTTAAAATAAAGGTAGCTTTGGTGAGCACAAGAGACTTCTTTCAAAAATATTTAAATATATTACCGACCTCAATCTTTTGAATGGTAGTGTGTATTAATTGCATTATGTAACAAAATAATTGGCATTTAAATAAATATAGCAATGTTTTCAAGAGAAACATTTTACAAAATATAATTTTTTTTAGATCTTAAAATATAAAGGCAAAACAATAAAGGCAAAAATGAGCCACATTTAAAAAATGTATAAATATAACTGCATTATAGATAAAACTGCAGTCCAAATAATGGAATTTATTATAAAGAAACATAGCACAAGCACACTTCAAAAAAATGTTCTAAAATGTTTAAATTAAAAATTTTATTAAAATAAATTGAAATCAATTTAGACACTTTCTGGTTTTCAAACTACAGTCGTGTCTAAAACAATGTGCAGTACTGTCCACTTTTTTTCTGTACATCACTACACACACCACAATGGCCTATGGACCAGCTGATTAAAAGCAATTGCAAAAATAGCCCAGAAAAGTGAAGTTAGCATCATTCAGATACAGCTAGGTTTGTTATTTTTGTATCTGATGCAATGACATTCAGACATTTTTAAGTTTGATTAACTGTCCAAATACTTTGAGAGGCCTTTATTTATGTGTACACTACACTGATATTTTGGACATCACGCTGTAGACTTTATTACTATCAGGTGGTGCTTTTGTAGAAACAACTAGAACCAAAGAAAATCAATAACGTAAGGGTCCTTCGGTGTAATAAATTGAAATGAAGGATCACAGCTACCTCTGATGGTGCTTTACACATACTGGCAAAAAGTTCCCCCACATTCCACTGCCTCGCTCTCTAATTTTAAACATACTCCACTCCTGTGTCATTACTCAGTGTTTCTGATTTTGGAGTTAAATGCCACTTCCCTCAGATAACTGATACCGATCTCCTGCACATGGGACCTGTTTACACTGGCGCAGCTGATGGATCCTGTGCAGCCAATGCACCTGCACCTGCACACACACGCATACACACACAAATACATACACATGCTATGAAAGTACTCTCATGTACACCATTAAAGGTTTCACATTGTGTGTGTGTGTGTGTGTTCACTCCCTGACATCAATCTGGCTACTGGCTGAGTCTGTACAGATGGGACTGATTACTACACACACTCTCCACAGGTAGAATACACTCTACATCAAACACCAGCAGAACGTACACGCATACATACATATGTACCGAGCGCACTACATCACACGGAACGACACGCGTATTATATGCTCTTCATCAAACTTTAAAGCATGCCAGCACACTTGCACACATACGCAGATATTTTCATTGTGTTCTCTCCTTTTAAAGAAGGAAAATGTGAGGTTTTCTTTTAGGGAGAGAATTAGGCTAGTCCTCCAGTAAATACTTATTTAAAAATAATATTTAAAAATCATTTACGATTTACAAATAGGTGTATGTAAACATTATAGCTAACATAACAATAAACAACAACAACAGCATTTATTATATTATCTTATGCATTATTAAACATTTTCTTGGTTAATGTTAATTTCTACACGTGTTTCATGTATAAATTAACATTTTATGGCTTAATATAAATTAACTCTACTGTTTAATATTTGATGCATGAATATCTAAGGCTACTAAATTATCAACATGATCAATTCTGTGCTGAAAAACCTGTTACGCACAATCTACTACAAGCATCCTGCCCTCTGATTAATAGTTCATTTTCAGCCGGTAAAAGGCCTTTTAGTATATCCAGTACGTGCATTTTTCCTTGGAAATCTTTAACTATTTAGTAAATGTAAGAATAACTAATATTACCAATGATTAGCAATATTTACTGGACTGAAGTAACTACATTTTTATTCATTTTGGGCCTCTGAATAAAATTGAGATGTTTTTCCTTCCGAGTGGGAGCTCCATATTCTCACATATAAGCCATGAAATTTATGTAGCAAATATGATACAAAACATAAAACATATATGCAAATATGCACACATATGCATCTGTTTGTATACTGTAGTGTCAGTAGCTGATTGATCATTCAGGGCAGTGTTTTACTGTTTTCTGCATAACAAAACCATACCAAGCTCCCCGTTTCTCATCTGGTAACTGGATGCATGAGAGCATCCAAACAGCATGATTTACAAGCACTGTTATTGCCAGCAGTATAATCATTTATTATTCTCTGCATGCATGCCAAGATACTCTCACATACGCAGACACACATGCACATACCACCAGGCCTTTGATGACTGAGTCGTACACTTTTTTGGGGGTGATGTAGGGTAGTGGTTTGGGATCTAGGTTGGTAACTGGTTCCAGGTTCTAACCTGGTAAGAACTATCCAAGAACTAGCATCAGTGGAACTTTCTTTAAACAAGTCTTTCCCAGTAATACTGTAAGTCTTTGAATGAAGTATATGTATAAATGTATAAATAATATACAGTATGACTGTAAATAAATAATCTAACAACGTTATAATGAATTATGATCATTAAATGAAATCTGAATTAATTTTTATAGATGGTTTGCAGCAGTGATTTATGCCAGATTTGACTTTCATCCCTAAAAAATTCACCCAAGAAAAAGCTGGAGAAAGTACTTAGATATACCCACATCCAACTACACTAATATTTAAATCAATTAGTTAAATAATTATTATTAGTAGGATTATAAATTGATTTTACCCAACAAGTCCAGAGAAAAAACTGAAATACAATCTCTTTTTCAAAATATTATCATTCATGCTTTTTTTATTTATTACTATAAATTATCACGTTCAACAGAACTAAAGAAAACAAGAGTGAATGAAGAGGAAATGGGAGAACTTTGTGAGAGAACTCAGCGCTCCTGTCATTTATTCAGAGCAAGATTGTTGGGGTTTGTCTTATTATTTTCTAAGCACCTATTAAAACATTTAAAACACCTAATAGTTGCTGCCTGAGGTCTGCTGAAGTAACATCAACTGTGTAAATCATGAGCTTATGTCTATCTTGGAAAATATAAAAACTAATGAGAGATGAAGACCTTATTTAGAATAAACTATTGGCACTAACTTTCAGTTTTAATGTCTGTCCTTCCAAACCAACCATTGAATGCATTTACATGCATCTTTTCTTTATGCTGCTTTCTATAACGCTTGTGTTCTCCCAAACTGAACTACATTACAAAGTATTGCATATTTAGTGTTTATAATATTATAGCAAACTAACTTTTAAGATGCAGTTAGAAGCTCAGGGCTAACTGATTTAAATATCATGACAGGTCCTTTTAGGACTCTTTTTCTCTGAGATATTTTCCTTAACATTATGTTTCTGATTTGCAGATAAATTAAATCCTATTTACTTTGAATCCCCACACCATCATGCATGTGTGTTTCTAATGAGGTCTCATGATATTTTGCAATTTCCAATTTCAGACAACCTCCAGAGAAGCATTTTTCGTCATTTCACAAGGGCCTCGGTACAACTGATGCAAACACCAATTTAATAAAACATAATTTAAAACGATGGCTCTCAGGTTACTTTGAAACCCTGCCAATGTGACAAAGTAAAAGAGGAAGGAAAAGAGAAAACGGGTGAGAGAGATGTTTGTAATGTCTCAATAAAACGTATGTTCAGAGTTTAAAAGTCCCTTGTGCTTGTAGGTCATTTTGCTAAATAAAAGCAAAGAGGAAGAGAGAGTTTTCAATAGTACATCGGAGAATTCTCACATTTCGTGAGCTCACAGACATGCTACTCTGAGCAGCGGAACTTAAACAAATCTGTGACAAATCTATTCATTGAGCTTCGAACATGTATTTCACATGTCTGTTAATCCCACCAGCCTACAACACAACACCTGAAAGAACAAGTGAGGGGCCAGTCATCAAACCAACCGCAACAAATTTATTTAGCACTTGCTCCCTAAAACTGTCCTAACCGGGTGCAGCACGATAAAGAGACAAAAGCTATTTCTAGTAGATCTCAGTTTTTGTCTGCTTTGTTGACTGCCTGGTTTCTAATTCTGCAAGGCTGAACTGAGCAGGTCGGCCCACAGTCAAATCCTATAGGTCCAAAATCCTACCTGTAGATTAAACGAATAGTTGGCTTTAGAAAATATTTTTGAAGGATGTACCCAAACAGTTTTAGTTACCAATGACTTCAAAAAACACTGAGACCTTTCTCAAAATACCTTTATTTATGTTCCACAGGAGGTCATACTGGTTTGAAATTACATGAGGGAGAAAATGATTACAGAATTTTCATTTTTGCGTGAATTATCTCTTAAAAGTTTTGATCCGACATCAGTCTCTTACGTTGCAATTCTTACAATTAATTGCGGACAACGTAGAGCTAACCAACCTGTTAATGGTTTTCTGTGTGCCATGGAGAAGTTGAAGCCTTTCAGGTTTGTTATAAAAAGACATTGGACAGCTATTGCTGGTCTCACGCACAGCAGGGATTTTTAGAGCCAATTACACTGTCATAATATCAGAACGCAAATAATAAGAAGTGGAGAAACAAATCTGCTGAAATGCAGCAGCCAAACCTCATAGCTAAATCAAATGTGCTGAGAGAGTACTGGGTCTCATCAGATCTCGCTCAGCGTTTACAGTGCTACGAGGCACCAAATGCCAAAATGCTCAGTACTTTTACCACAATGGCCCTGACAGCTTTAAACCAGACCTCACATCTTTAGAAGGTCAAAGGCCAAATACTGTAAAATCATTTTTTACACAGCTTAAAACATGTCACAGTCAAACGGGTCAGGTTTGAAGTGTTTCGCTCCTGGCTAAAGATGCAAATGCTAGCGTTTTGAAGTTGTGACATCTGGAAAACATCAAGTCCTCAAGCTGCTCCTAAAAGGTAGGACTAATTTTAATTATACAAATTTGTGAACCTTTGCTCTAATGTTTGTGTTATTGTTGCCCGCTTTGTTTAACTTTCGCCGCCTCTTATATCGCCCTGCCATCAGTGCAGTGAACCCACCAAGTGGCGGAGCGTCCGTCGGCAGATCTTAAATCATCAGCAGCAGATTAAAGAGCGAGCCGATCGGTACCTATAAACCCTGACTCTGGCAAAACACACTGGATTGTGGGACTCTGGGGTGAGAGCAGTGGATTTGCTGTGTTTTCCCAAGCACAGCTGAAAGGCTCATCAACAGCTCCCTGACGGTCTAAAGTAAAGCGTGTATGCACACAAACACACACACACACACACACACACACACACACACACACACACACACACACACACACACA
>JAFVLL020040000.1:114229-150593 GCA_021397915.2 Tor tambroides | reverse complement strand
GACCCTTTTCTATTCTAACATGACAATGCCTCTGTGTATAAGGCAAGGTTCAAAAAGAAAATGATTGATTCAGTCAGTGTGGAAGAACTTGAATGTAACAGAATTTTGTATGTGCCTCTAGAAGCTTGCGTTTTGCAAGTGAACATCGCTTTATTGTTCATCCCAAAGAGGCACAAAATCACTTCCACTGACTTTTAAATTAAATGTTCCCTCCTGCTCAACTCAATCCCAGCAGCTGAATTGAATGTCCGGAATTGAATGTCCTTTGTCTACGTGCAGATGTCTTTTGTGGATTACATGTGTGCCTGCCTTCTGTGGATTTACCCTCTGTGTGGATTTATTAAGAGACTGTTTGCCTTAATTCATCTTCTTCGTGTGCTCATTTCACAGCGTAGCGTGACAGAATTCCGAACCTAAAGTTATGCGGCGTGTTTTCCACGCGTTTTGTTTTTTTTTTTTGTTTAGTTTTTTTGACATGGAGCTCGCTGCGAGATTCACTGCTCTGGCCTGGAGGAGCCAGGATCTAGAGAATTTCGCGAGGGACTTCATCTGTCTCCACCTTCGACGATGAGACACTGAAGTCCCTGTTCTGGATCCGGGCAAATTGTCATCGCCCCGTTGACCTCCCAGACACCACGGGACTGAGCTGGAGGGAGGCAATTATCCGGTGTCTGGAGAGTGTCTGCCCCCGATCCAGAACACCGCTTGACCCAGAGCCCAGCCCACCATCACCCCGCTGCGTGGAGCCTGAGCCCACCGCAGACAGAGAGCCAAAGCCCGCCACGACAGACGAGACATCGCCAGAGAGAGCGACAGAGCCAAGGATCGCCCTGGAGCCAGAGCCTGACCTGTCTGACCAGGTACCAGAGACAGCAACTGAGCGTGTGCCAGTGGATGAAGCAAGGGAGTGCAAGGGCTTGGAGAAAAGCCCCACCCACTGCACCATCACTGAGGGTGAGCTGGTACTGGACTCTGAGGACTTTATTTCCTCAATTTTGGATGCTCACAAATTCCCACTCAACCTCCCTCTTCTGCCTCCTCCTGTCATCCCTGCTTCTTCAGCTCCGCCACCACTGTTTCCTGTCAACCCCTCTGCTCACCCTCAGCGCACCATCTGTGAGGTGCCAGTCGCCATCAGCGTTGTGGCTGGAGGATCCCTTGTCTCTGCCTCCAGCTTCTGAGTCCTGGACTCCACCTTGGCCCGTCGACCCAGCGGCTCCACCATGGCTCCTAACTCCCTCATCTTCACCATGGCCCGTCCGTCCACCAGCTCTGCTGGGCTCCCTTGTCCCTTCAGCTTCGCCTTGGTCAGTCGTCGACCATTCGTCGACCATTCGCCGCCTCGGGACTCCACTCCTCCGGCTGCACCTCGTTCCTCCGGCTCTGTCAGGGTCCTCCTTCCCTCCAGATTCACCTTGGTCCTCAGGTGCTCCGGCTCCACCGCAGCCATCTGCTCTGCCTTGGCTCTCCAGATTCTCCCCGTTGCTCTGGCTCATCAGCTCTCTGTCTCCGCCTCGGGCTCCACCTCCACCTGCTCCACAGCCGTTGGCCGGTTAACACCTCATGCACGGCTCTAATATACAGATACAACCGAGTTTCTCCTAACGGTTTACATCCACTTAAGACATAACCGACTACACTTATGAGGATATGTGGTAGGTATTTGTCTGTTCAATCATAAGTGTAATGCCAATCCAGCAGAGGGAGCCCTCACCCGAGTACTGACTGTGTTCCGCTCCCTCTGTTTCCTTTACACTCATTTCCTGTTTGGTTGCTTTGTAGCCAGAGACTTGTTCATGTGCTCATTGCGAAGTATTGCCAGTTCTACTGCCTCACCGAGTGGTTTCCCTGTGTATCTGCCTGACTGTCTAGTGTATGATTCTGCCTGTTTACCTGCTTCTCGATTGCCTGGATTATCCCTCTTGTTTTGGTTGCCTGATTGCATTGATGTTTGTGTTTGGACCTTTTGCCTGCCTGCTCACATTTGCCTTTTGGATTACCCCTGTGTATGTCGACGGATTGGACCGTTACTCTGGTTTTGATTCACTGCCTGTCTTCATGTTGTTGTTGTTGTTGTTGTTATTGAAGTCTGCTGTCAATAAACCTTTGCACATGGATTCTAACTCGGCCTCAACCTCCTCGTTACAATAAGACACAAAAGAGAGCTCAATTCGCTTGAATGTTTAAATCGGCAAGACTCAAACTCAGAAATTGGAAATGGAAATTGCAATTATATTTCCTTTTCTAGTATGAATAGATGAGTGAGTTTCTTGAATTAGAAAAAAAATGTAGGACGGTACTTGATTTCAGTTTTTGGAGAGATTTTTACTTTTTTAAATTTTGTTTCTGAGCCACTGATTGTTCTAGACAGGGCAGAATATTACTGATTAATAATGCACAATTGATAACAGACTGAGCAATAGGTCCTAGAGCAGGGGTTCTCAACTCTGGCCGATGAGGTCTACTTTCCTGCTTTTGCTCCAAACTTGATGAAAACTCACCTAATTCAGTGTTGCCAACTAATTTTCAGAGAAAGTTGCTAAAGGAAGGTCAATTTGTTGCTAAAAGTTGCTAAATGACGTTGTGACGTCATTGTTTAATAGCTTGTATACTAGTAATACTACACATTCTCAACAATTATGCTTTAAGCAGTGTATTAGTAGTTAGTATGCTACACTCTAAGAAAAGTCTGTAAAAATAGGGCTCAATCTACTACAGTATGTTAATATAAAAGAATTTTCCATATTGTTTTTTTTACCTGCATTTTAAATTACGAATTGTGTTTTTGGGTTACAGGGTTACAATTGATAATAATTTCCTGGAAAATTACTAGTCTCTTTTCCATTTTTCTTACAGTTACTAACTGAACAACAATCGCAAGTACAAGCTACAAAGTGTATCATAAATTAACAATTATTATTATTATTAAATTCAATTGCAAATAGCAGCTAACTCAATTCACGTGATGTGTGTACTGCTAGGCATCTTTGGTTTTCTTCTTTTTGTGTAATTTGGATGGAAAATTTGTGCCTTTTTATTGTCCGAGTCATTTATCAAAAGTTTCTAAAAGTTGCCAAATAAATTTTAAAAATTGCTAAATTTGTTGCTAGGGTAGTCTGAAAAGTTGCTAAATTTAGCAAACAAAATTGCTAAGTTTGTCAACACTGATGATTGTAACTTTCTAATGATCCTGAAGACATTGATTAGCTTGTTCAGGTGTGTTTGATCAGAGCTGGAGCTAAACTCTGCAGGAAAGTAGACATCGGAGGCCAGAGTTGAGAACCCCAATCCTAGAGTATTAAACAGGTCTTTGAAAAACAAGAAGAAATGGGATCAAATGGAGTGGTCATGGGTTTTGAAGCTGATTTTGTTCCATTGTTCCTATGTTCCTGGGCTCTTGTTTCTTTGGTTCCTGATTGCCCTGGATTGTTTCCTTGGTTACCCATCATGTTCACCTGTGTCTAGTATAGTTCATTTCCCTTTGATGACTGGTATAAACTGTTCGAATTTTATTTAAAGATCTTATTTTTTTATTTACTACTGTCCTTCAGAAGCTACAAAAGATATTTACATGTTTCCCAGAAAACAAAATAGGAACAATTCCCCCTGATCATTAAGTTTATTCCCATTTTTTTATAAACATTTTTTGAGATGTTAACATATATGAACAGATTGCACAACAGTGAAATTAACAATATCACTCATTATGTCTATTACTAAGGGAAACGTGGTTGTTTTTTTAATTTTTTGGAGCAATTTCGTTCTTCCGGTTCAAAAAGTAAAGTTGAACCAACGTCACGGAAAGTGATGTATATGTGTTAACTTGGAGTGGTGATAGGCTGCCGTGGCTGGAGAGTACGGATCTACGTCATCAGTTTTCTGAGCTTTTCTCAGTATTATTTATGAGAATGAACTCTTATGATCCAATCACTGCGCTGTATTATGCATGAGGTCATCTTACGGCAGAAAATTAAAATCTCATGAAAGAGATTCCGTGCCGTCAGTTGACGTCTGTAAACATGACCGTAAAGACCGGTGCTAAAACAGGGGGGGTTCATGACACTTTAACATATTATTTCCTTCTTGAGCATCAGTGGATGTTTTCACCTTTTGTAATAGTTGTGAATCTCTCAGTTGTCCTCAGTGTGAAAAGATGGATCTCAACATCAAACAGTCACTGTTGCAAAGAGCTCAAATGTGTAGAAGATGATGGAAAACAGTGTGTTTGTGTTAGTTTGATGACTGAAGACGAGCCACACATATTTCATTGCTGATTCTGAAGTTACTGTGATGTGAGTGAGTTGAGATGGGAGTTGACTGAATGGTTTGCTGCTCGCCAACGACAGCAGTCTGACTAACTAAAGGACTGGCCTACACTGCAACTGCTTTACAGCTGTTTTAGTTCCTGTCTGTCCCCTACAGTGTGAATGCGAGTCATCAGATCAAGTGTCTCAAATGCTGCAGGATTTGGCCTCACAACTACATGTCACACTAAATCCCAGTTTTAACTGGGTTTGACTATGTCCTGTAAAAATAGATATCCATTGGTCAGTTCCTGGATTTTGTGTTACACATTGTTCTGATAGCTGCCATGTTTAATTACTTGCTCTCTAACAGAAGCCATCTCTGCTCTCACCTGGCTCTCCACCAGCATGGCCATATCCATGAACATATCATGCAGCTCACGGATGCTGTTCTCCAGTTTGATGATTTCATTGTGTCGCGTCTCAATCTCATTCATGGCCTGTTCACTGATGTTGCACTCCATGATGATCTGGAGCAAAAATGATAGATATTAGAAAGTGAGAATGAGGGAGTTTTCCAACATACAATTCTTTAAAGCTCAAAAAAACACGTGTTAGCGCCACATCCCATAGTCATCATCATTTCTCAAAGCTTCTTTCCAGTAAAACTTTTTTTTTTTTAATCAACATGGTCTGATGATGATCTATGTGAAATTTGGTAAGGATTGGACAAACAGTCTAGGAGGAGTTTAAAATAGTAAGTTTTGGACTGAAAATGTGGATAGAAAAAAGGCAGACTGTCACAAAAGGTATATTTTAGATTATGTATGACCCAAGGAATAAAAAGAAGTGGAAGATTCATGGCTATCAGATGAAATTCACAAAGGCTATAAGCATATTTGTAAATTTTGTTATATTCATGTGCTGGCCCTAATCTTCTCAGGCTCCTTCAGGGCATGGTGCCGATGACGTACATCAAGTTTCATAACAATAAGCTACTGTGTTCATAAAATACAACTTTTACACCAAATTTCAAAATGTATTTCTTGTATTTCTTTATAGAATGCAGATTTTTACTGTACTAATATATGATGCTGTATACATCCACTCACCCCTGAAGTGAAGATGGAGGGGTTGTTACTTTCTAACAAGGTCTCCAACTCCTCATTTGTCGTATTTCTTCCCGCTACAAAGAGGGGAAAAAACAACAACAACATTTTAATAGCTTGCTAGTGTTATAGCACAAGGTAGCATGGGTTAAAATTTTTGGTAACACTTTAGAATAGCAAACACTTATTCACTATTAACTATGAATTTTCCCTCAATAAATTCCTAATGTGCTGCTTATTAATAGCTAGTAAGGTAGTTGGTAAGTTTAGGTATTGGGTAAGATTAGGGATGTAGAATAAGGTCATGTAGAATAAGGCATTAATATGTGCTTAATTACTACTAATAAATGGTTAATATTCTAGTAATATGCATGCTAATATGCAACTAGTTAAGAGACCTTAAAATAAAGTGTTACCAAATTTTTTATCTCTGATGTAAAATGACACACATATACATTGCATATTTGATATATGCATACATTTCAATGTCAGGTGACTTGTTAAATCTGAGAGGTTTAGTAACTCCTTTAAATAGATAGTAAAGACAAAACATGAATATGCATGATGGAGTTCCCCTTCGTTGTTCTTTACTGAGTGTCACATCTATGACGTGGAGGTTGACGAGTAAGATTATAGGGAACACTATTCACTATTAACGAGTTGCTTATTAACACACATAGTACTAGCTCTTTATACATTTTACTCTCTTTATGAGTACTTAATAAAACACATATTAATGCCTTCTTCTGCAAGACCCCATACATAACTTAACAACTACAACAACTTACCTTACTACCAATAAGCAACACATTAGGAGTTTACTGAGGGAAAAGTTAATAGTGAATATGTGCTCCCTAATCTAAAGTGTTACCATGTTTTTCACCAAACAACAGAAATTATATGCAACAACTGTGATGAAAGGAGAGTCTGACTGAGCCCAAAGCAAAAACCTGTTAACAATACTGCTAGTAATGGTCTACCTTCTTTTTTCACTGAAAATTGTAAAGGGTTACAATTATACGAAATTGTAAAAGTTCTGAGGAAATCCATTATGGAGGAAATGTTTCTCTAAAGGTCTAATTACACAAAAACAAGTCTACTGCACTTTCTGAAATGAGAATAGAGAATCACTAGCCTGAAACAGTGAGGTGACATGCACCATTGTTCCCCACTGACAGTCTGTAATTAGTGGCTCATTAAGTTAATAATGAACTGTGTGGAGTGATCACACATCTGTGATCTGTATGTATCGTGACTCAGACTTGATTACACACTGAATCCAGAGCTATACTGCAGACGTAGTGTGGCGTGACCCGGCAGGGCAGCTTTACTACATTTTCCTGGTAGTCAGTAACAGATTGCAAACATTAGCAGTCTTTCAACCAAGCTGGCAGGATGATTATTATGGATCCAGCTTCAAGCCTATGACACACAAATGCCTGGCAGACGGATGGGGGTCATCTGTTCTTCCCTGTGAAAATCATCCTCAAACTTAATCCAGAAGTTGATAAAACATTTATCAGTCACAGGACCGATTCTCACTATTAACTAACTATTAACTATGACTTTTGCCTCAAAAAACTCCTAATTAGCTGCTTATCAATAGTTAGTAAGGCAGTTGTTAAATTTAGGTATGGGGTGGTTTAAGAGATCTAAAAGATAGTCATGCAGAATAAGGCATTAATATGTGCTTTATAAGTATTAATAAACAGCCAATGTGATAGTCATATGTGACCCTGCCTGGAGCACAAAAGCAGTCTTATGTCGCTGGGGTATAATAGTCAAAAATACATTGTATGGGTCAAAATTATCCATTTTTCTTTTATGCCAAAAATCATTAGGATATTAAGTAAAGAGCATGTTCCATGAAGATATTTTGTAAATTTCCTACTGTAGATATATCAAAACATAATTTTTATATAGTAATATGCATTTCTAAGAACTTCATTTGAGCAACTTTAAAGGTGATTTTCTCAGTGTTTTGATTTTTCTGCACCCTCAGATTCCAGATTTTCAAATATTGTCCTATCCTAACAAACCACACATCAAAGGAAAGATTATTTATTCAGCTTTCAGATGATGATTTTAAAAAATTGACTCTTATGACTGGTTTTGAAGGCCAGGGTCACATATGCATACTAATAAGCAACTAGCTAATAGTGAGAACTGGTCCCTAAACTAAAGTGTTACCAGTGTGTGTGTTTACTCACTGATCTCCAGCTGTCTCTGTATCCGTCCTTTACAGCGCTCCCTGTAATCTGATTGTGTTGCATTATATTCCGTCATCACCTCCACAAATTTACGTGACAGAGTGGAGTGCTGAAAAACAGAAAGCTCTTACATTAATGTACACACAACAACATATCCACCAGTCATCAGTGAGTAACAGGTTGTAATAGAGTCGTCTCTCACATGTGTTTTCCGTATCCTCAGATCAGCTGATGGATTTTTTGAATGGTTTAGTGTCTCTTCCTGTTCTATGGTCTGCTGGATATCTAAAAAAAGTAATCCCTGTGGTTAATTACGTATCAGTGCTAAAGAATCAGTGTCATGATGTTACGGTGAGTAACTTCATCATCTTATGGAACATTAGTGAATGAGAGTAAATCACAATGATATGGACTGCTCTCTATCTTTAACGCCAAAAAGCTTATTCATGCACTCATGACCTCAAGACTAGATTATTGTAATGCACTACTGGGAGGACGGTTATTAAATTAGCTGCTGCATTTTGAACCAGCTGAAGCCTGAGTGCTCATATCAGACGATTTTATTGTCACTAGATTGATTACATTTCATACACATTCTGCTAACTACGTATAAAGCTTTAAGTGAGCTCCTATCTCACTACAGTCCATCACAGTCTTTGCAATAGCACAATAATACCCAGAATATCAGAAAATCTGCGGTAGAAACTCAGGAATAGAATTGGGATCCAGACACACTCTGTCAGTTTAAGTCTAAACTGAAGTAAGCAAGTCTGTAGGACATTGATTGAAGTGTGACTGAGAGCCAATGGATTCTCTAATGCTTCAACATGTAACTGGTTGGACTCACTTTTTAACTTGGAGCGCACTTTATTAGCCAACTTCTTGATTTCTGTCATCAACTCCTCCAAATCTGCTTTTGTTTCTGTTATAAAATTGAAGAGAAAGACACAGAACACATGTTTACATGAACATCATTTCTGATCTCCAGCTACTGAAATATTCCTGTATGTAATGTATTCAGCATATTCAGAATATACTCAGACATACACATTATTTTCCAACTATCCCCTTCTAGGAATAAGACGTCCTTCATTTAATGCAATGCATTTTTAGTAATTTTCTGCAGTTTTTGAATAAACTTATTTGTCATAACAGAGAGTTACAGTGTTTTGACTGTCTGTATATTGATTTATGGTCAGTTCCTCTGAAAGTGGTAGGTTAAACATTTTACTTAAAGGGGACCTATTATGCAAAAATCACTTTTATAAGCTGTTTGAACACAGTTGTGTGGCCGCAGTGTGTGAAAACAACCAGCCTATAATGTTAAAAATCCACCAACTAATTTTTTTATAAAACCAATAAATCATAAAGAGTCTCTCCAAACGAGCTGTTTCAGATTCTCCCTCTGTTCATGTCACTGAGGGGAAAAAGTCCCGCTCATTTGTGACGCTCTCTGCCCTATTAGCATAAACACAGCCCTGAGTGAGAAGATGCTGTCTGCCATTACTGGAGATATATACACTGTCAGAACCAAAGAGGCTTAACAAGTGTTGTGTTTTGAGATGCACTAATGAACATAGGAGTCGCCATAATCTCCCCTCATCTGAGCCGAGGACACTGTGGTTAAATTACATTTGATTTTCGAAGGAAATACCCCGGAAAAAATCAGTAACATCCCAATATGTTTAGGAATTAATACTTATTTGATCGCTGGTTTGACTTGTTCACCGACAGCCGATTAATGGCTGTTGCGATCAAATTTCACCTCCGACGAAATTCTGGCAGTGTCAGAAGATTTGGTGCACAGTCCTGCAGTGTGACTACCCCTACGATGAATGTCAAACTGTCTCCGTTTTTCAAGACAAGCTATGAGCAGAATTAATGCTAGAGAATTATTCTGTCAGCCATAAACTCCGGCGCTCCCGTCCTCCGCTCACGGAATTCATCTGATATGTTGCCTTTTCTATATAAACACTGGTTGCGCCGCTGTTTTCATGTGGGTGTGTAGAGCTGCATACACTATTCTTCTTAAATACGCCGGTATTGCCGCCGTTCATATACTTTTCATGATAGCCAACATTTTGGTCCTGCGTGCAATGCAGTTCGCAGTCACTGGGCGTGTATGGGTTGATAATGTAAAACTCCCGACAAGTTTTCTTGCACGCACAGGTTTTTAACTCGTCTTGATTGTCGTACAGTCTGACATTAATGACAACTGAGATCTCATAGTGCGACATAATCATCATCTTCGTACAGTCTGACATGTACAATCCTAAAGGACTTTAAAAAAAAAAAAAATCGCACAGTGTGAGCCCGCCTTTAGTTAAAAGTTGCGTATGAGAGCAATGCGAGTCGATCGCTTGAAGTTGTCGAGCTCATAATCAGAAGTGGAACTTATAAAGTCTGTGATAGCATGAGACCAGCTATGTTGTTATTTTTATCCCGCCGTGCTCCCCATCTGTGTAATTCATAAACGCAAATTTATTATGCACAGTATAATCAGATGACTGACTTTGAAACCGAGTAGTTTACTGTAAAGGCTTGTACTAATAGGGGAATGTTTATTTGCAAAGGCTAGCACTGCTAATGCGGAGCTTGAGCTGTTGAAGCCCTGCCTTCTTCTCCGGGAGCAACAGCATTTAAAGCAACACACTCAAAACAGCGCGTTTGGGCTCACACCCTAAAAATGGCAATTTTAACAAGCTGTAAAAATTTATTTGTGGGGTATATTGAGCTAAAACTTCACATATACGCTCTGGGGACATCAGAGATTTATTTTACATCTTGTAAAAAGTGGCATAATAGGTCCCCTTTAAAGCCTTTATGTATAATGCATTATAAAAGTAGTTATAATACATTAATTATGCCTTGTAATGCACCTTACAACTCATTGTACAGTCTCATGAATAATTTTAACCACAGTTAATACATTATAACACTTATCAATTCATTGTTACACTATTTTAAATTTGATTATAATAATTTATTACAAGATATAATCTATTATGCACATTATGAATAATTATAATGCATTATAGCCTTTAATAACGCTTTATAATGTATAAAAGCTTTATGTAAAGTGTTACCGTGATAGGTTGCCCAAAAATGAAAATGAAGTCATCATTTATTTACCCTGGTGTTATTCTAAAGCTGTATGCCCTTCTTTCTGTTTTGGACCACAAAAAGAAGTTTTTCTAAAATATCCTGCTTGTGCTCATCTGTATAATGGCAGTGGATAACGATCAGCATCAAGTTTAAAAAAGAAAAAAGAAAAAAAGATGCAAGTATCACCAAATGGTCCCATCCGACACGTACCATATATTCCAAGTGTCCAGGGGAATATTTGATAAGGTTTGGTGAAAAACAACCCAAAATTTAATGTATTATTTAACAAAACCTTGGCCGTTGGTTTTTGTGCACGACTGCAAAATCATGAGATTTGCGCAGCAGTTCACTATGACCAGGAAAGGCACACAAGTTGTGAGAAATCAAGATGAATAAAAATGCGACAAAATACAATCCATGCACTTACATCACATGCATCACAGTTATGTTCGGTTAGTTTCAGTTTCATGGGCTTTTAGTTTGTTTCTTATCTCTTTCCTGTTTCCTTTGTTTGAGTTTCCTGCCACTTTTGCCATGGACATTCATTAATGATCACACCTGTCTGTAATTTGTTCATCACATGGCTATTTGAGTTCCTCTTTGTTTAGTGCTCAGTGTCCGGTATTGTTCGTGTATTGTGTGCACACTGTTTCATAGCTTGGCTTGTTATTTGGATAACCTTCTGTTGTTTCCTCTAATAAACTGTAAAATGATTTATTGGATCTGTGTTTGAACTTTCTTCAAATTAATGTTACAGTACTTTCTTCTCTGAGGTAAATATAATATCTGTTGTGTTCACTGCAACAAGTTATCGAGCTCACATCTGTCAGTTCTGACTGTCATCTCACAACCAGAGTTCCGGTCCGGAGATATTCAACTCAGTGAAATAATTTTGCAGAGATACTTTTTTTTTGGTATTTCTATATGTTGTATTTTATGTTGAGCTTTTATTAATCTTGATTTCTCGAATCTATTTTGCACCTAAAATAGCCTATCAGCTGGGCTGTGATCGTCACTGGCTTTGTGTTGAGAGACGTGACTCCCAGCTCACATCATAGTCTTTTTCTCAAACTGAAGGCCTGTGCTGCTCTTCCTGTCCTCAGGAACTGTTTTAGCCATCTCATGCGCCACTACCCACGAGATCTATCAATCCGTTAATACTTCCTGTGTCAGTACAGAGTACAGTCATTTACTGTGAGTAAATTAAAGGACCTGCTGTCATTGTGGGAGAACATTGGCTTTCAGTCAGTCATGACTCATGAGCATCATCAGGCTTTAACACAACCCAACCAGACAAGAACTCAGTGCGATGTCTTACAGTTGGACCACATCTGCTTCTCTTTTGTGACTCACTCCATCAGAGTCCTGGCAATGTTTTGGTGCAGTTGTGGTTATAAAAAACTGTACCAGGTCTGGGGCTAACATTCACCTTCTAATGTTATATTGCATGATGTCAAACATGGCCAGAGCGGCGAAGACTGACATTGCAATCAGCAGGAGCAGAGTGAGTTTGTGCTTTTTACAGAAACATGAGAGACAAAGAGATCACAGCCCAGACAGCAACATAGTGTTGGATGTTGCTGGATTTCACATGGGCCAGATGTGGGCCAGATCTGGGCCGACACTGCTTGCTGTCTGGGAGGCCAACTGAAATATATTGTACTTTGCTTGCATTTGGCAAAGGCTTCTATCCAAAGCAGCTTACACTGCATTCAAGGTATACATTTTATTAGCTCAGTTCATTCTCTCAGAATCAAACCCACAAGCTACAGGAACAATAATGAAATAAGCAAAAGATGAAGTGTAACCAGACAGCAGTCATATGTAATTTTGGGTAAGGGTCAGCAGTAATCACCCATGGTGGTTTGGATGTAACAACACTAACCTTAGGATTAACCTAAATGGTAAAATGGCTTGTAAATCTCTGAGGGTTTATGGAGTCACTTTGGTTCTTAGATGAAGTAGTCCCTCTTTTGTAATAAGTGAAGCAAGTGTAAACAGAAGTGTATTGAACATCTGAACCAGGACTGACAAACATATTCTGTAGCTGTGTGAACGCAGCCAATCAGAAAGGAATTGTGTATTAAGAATGTTAATCTTACATTTTGGTCAGTTTTGATTTTTATGTTGATTTAAATGCAGCTGTCTTGCAAATATATCACAATATGAAAAAGGCCAGTGAATGACAATAAAATTAAAAATTAATAATGATGCAACCAATGCAGTAATATACTCTCGGCATTAAAAATATACTAAACACATAGATAAAACCTGCTGTTATGCCTGAAATCTAGTTAAATGTTCACTTAAGTTCTAACTGACACACAAATTATTTATATTATGGTAAAGCTGATCAACAGACTATAATCTTTTTCATTTGCCTTTGTGAGTTTATGAAGGCTTTATGTGTCGCAGGGTCTTACTCTCGTCTGGGTTTGGAGCGGCCAGGATGGCGCTGTGGTTTATTTTCACTTCTTCTACTTTCTCTGCCAGAGAGTCAATGAACCCTCGAATCTCCTCTACCTGAGAGAGAAGAGGAAGATCAGAATGGATCAAATACATGTTGTTCATTAACACATCTGATGTTCTTTCACATATCTCTGTAGGGATAGACCTGACTCACATTTTCAAATAAATTCACACACGGATAGTTGATTCACAAATAAATGGATTAAGAGTCACAACAATATAGAGAGTTTTACAAAAATGTAATAATTAATATTTATCGATACGTTTTCATATTTCAAACACAAATCTGATCAGCAGTCATTTGTGACCCTGGACCACAAAACCAGTCATAAGGGTTAATTTTTCGAAATTGAGATTTATACATCATCTGAAAGCTGAATAAATAATCTTTCCATTGATGTATGGTTTGTTAGGATCGGACAATATTTGGCTGAGATACAACTATTTGAAAATCTGGAATCTGAGGGTGCAAAAAAATCAAAATATTGAGAAAATCTCCTTTAAAGTTGTTCAAATGAAGTTCTTAGCAATGCATATTACTAATCAGAAATTAAGTTTTATATATTTACAGTAGGAAATTTACAAAATATCTTCATGGAACATGATCTTTACTTAATATCCTAATGATTTTTGGTATAAAAGAAAAATCAATAATTTTGACCCATACAATGCATTTTTGGCTATTGCTACAAATTTACCCCAGCGACTTAAGATTGGTTTTGTGCTCCAGGGTCACATTTGTTTTCCTGTGCATATGTCGAATGCTGATTTATATACAGTATGTATTGTGTATATTCGCGTATGTATCTTATATAACAGGTTAAAAGAAGAAATCGGTGTTACTTGATAAATAGAACGCAACTGCGAAGTTTAGTGCTGACTCTGTCTTCTGTGAATCTGTTTTATGGCAGTCTTGAACATGACGTGTTCATCTTCTGCCATTATAGAGCATTATGCAGCAGCATCTTTCTGTGTGTGGCTGATTAGGAAACAGCAATCCCAGAGGAGATTTAATTAGTGAAAAAGCAATGTTAATATCAAACCTGCTCAAAGAACTCGTCCATGAAACCATTTTCAATGCTGACAGCCACCTCGTCCACCTCTTCTGGGTCTTTTCCCTGATGATTAGAAATACAATAGTTTTTAGGTGTTTCATTATCATTAAAGAAATGAACTTGTCATTGTAATAATTGCATGAACAGTTGTAATGTAATTTCAAATTTATTTATTTAGCAAGCGCTTTTATCCAACTTGACTTCAAGAAAAGTGCATTCAAGCTATTTGTTAGTGCCCATACAATCATTAGGGCCGAATCACTCAACAATGTCGACAACAAAAAATTGTCCACTGATATTTTAGTTTGCAAATAGTCTTTTGATCTGGCAATGAAACATTTTGACCACATGAGTACCAGAGCCATGTATAGAGCCGGGTAGAAGAACATGATAGAAAGTCATGATAGAGATGATACAGTAAAGTGTGCAAAAGTTTTACAAAATTATAAAACAAACAGTCCGGCTATGTGTAATACATGCAAGACTGAACTGGCATTCATGGGACCACAATAATGGAAGAGTATACAAGGAGAAACGTAGATTACCTAATATTGAGCCCTGTGGCACTCAATACTTAACTTGTGTTTGGTCGGACACATTGTCAGTAACACAAAGAAACTGATAGCAACTGGATAGGTAGGACCCATAACATGCTAATACCTGCCCGAAAATGTCAACGTAATTTTCAAGCCTATCCAGGAGAATGTAGGCAGCAAGTTGTACACTTGTATTTGTTATGTTCTGTGAGTATCTTCCTAAAACAACAATATAAATATCAGTCAGTCAGCACATAATTGAATTAATTTCATAACTTAACAGAAGCTTCAGTTTAATGTCATTAGTGTCATTGCTGGCATGTAAATTGGGTTGTTTGTGAGTCACTATTCTTCGTAAAACTGCCTAAAATAAAACTACCACTGCAAGAAACAGCTTTGAAGGATCTAAGGATCCTCAAATGCTAACTGTGTGTTTTGCTTCAAGAGAGCAACCATACATTTATGTTGTGTTTTACTTTCTTTCTTTTATATTAATTTATTATTCATTCATTTATCATTTAATAATTTTATTATTTATTTTTTTTATATTATTTTTCCATTGTTATTTAGTCTTCTTATGTGTGGCTTCAAGAGCTATTTGTCTTCATGAGTAAGAGATAAGAGAATGTCTTCTTTTCAAAGTTTTTAATGTCACAGGATGATATTCTAAAGCAGTAATTTTCCATTGCTATTGTTTTTGGTATAATAACACTTGTTGGATTTGTGCTGGTCAGACAAAGTCGAAGCACTGAAACATACACAACTAAGGTTAATCCATAAGCTCCTTTTTTATCATCATTACTTTGTCTCAGGCTTCTGCTCTTCACTGCTTTTCTCAGTCAACTTTGTGCCTAATAGAAGACTGTTAACACAGTTTTGGGTATCAGACAAGACTTGCTTTTAACAGGTTTTGGCTATTAGACAACTTTGCTGACTAGTTGTTCTGTTACCAGGCAAAATGGATATTTTCTGACAGGATCTGGTGTCCGGGGCTGGATCTAATATTTCTGGCGTGGAGGCATGATCTAACAACTCTAATTGCACAGTGAAAATAACGAGCGCCTAATGCAGTACATGCAGTCTCTATCCACTGCTTCCTGTAATCTCACTCCATCCCTTAAAATGTCACTTTCAGAGAAGTTTTATGGTAGTCCAGATAAGTGCAACCAGGGTTCGACGATGAGGACTACTCAATGACCCAGCATCAATAGAATAGAATAGAATAGAACCGAGCAATAAATCTCACTAAAATATACATTTAACTAAAATATTTCTTGTTGGACATCTGTCACATTTCAGTTTCTGTTCTTGTACTTTGTATGTTCCTTTGGTTTCCAATGTAACACAAGTAATTGTATTTTCATAAGAGCAGTGCCTGTAAGAGACTATTATAATGGAGTTTAAAAATGATCGCTATTATTGACGACTAAAAATGATGGCTATTATTTTCACATGTTCAGATGAATGAATGTGTGTGTTCTTCCTATTTAACTTTATTTAGTGATTTTAACTTCTGGTTACTTTGTTTTAAACTGTAATGTTTATATTTTAACCAATTTAGCACATAATTTACAGGATAGCCAACATAGATTCATTCACTTCATTTGTTTTCATAGCCTTCAATTTGTACATAGCTTGGAGGACAACAATGGGGAGGATGTGAAATTACATTTTTTAAATGAAATCCAGAAAATGAAATGCTGAGAAATATACAGTATTGTGTATTGCCAGGATGCGATTTGGTAAAGAACAAAAATGTGGGATATTTTAATATTGATGTATCATGTGCCTTGTCAGTTTTGTGCATTTGCTTGGCCCTTTGTTGTGTTAAACAGTAAAGCATGTTCAAGTGCCAGTACTTGAGATGTACTGAAGTGGCGTTTGGTCTTGTGCTGTACGCACCTTGTCAGTTTTGTGCATTTCCTTGGCCTTTTGTTGTGTTAAACAGTAAAGTGTGTCCTGCTGAATTCAATTACAGTTTATAGATATAAAATAGGTATAAAAAAGGTTAATATACTGCGGCAGCAGTCATGGCAGCCCTCGAAGACCGGAGTGTGAAGACCAGCGACTCTACCTGTGCAGCTCCACTGAGCAAGGACACTGGCAAGAGACATAGGTTTTGTTTCCTATTCATCCTACAACTTTTACACTTCTGGTTCAGTTGTTATTGCCGATCTTTACTATGTGTTTCCAAATACCTACTATTACTAATACTCGCAAACCATGTGACACAGGCAGCACAATCCTGACAATCTGTGCATTTTGCCTATGTCTGCTAAATCACTACTTTCTTTTCCTATTGGTCTCTGGAATTGTCAGTCTGTGGCAAACAAAGCAGATTTCATTACATCTATTACTATTCACTCTAGATTCAACCTCATAGCCCTAACAGAGAAATGGATCAAACCAGAGGACACTGCCATGCTTGCAGCCCTCTCCAATAATTTCTCATTTTCACACTTCCCCGGCTGTCTGGAAGATGTGGAGATACTGGTCTGCTTATCCCTAATGATTGGAAATTTCATCCTTTACCATCTCTGGGTATCAGCAGCTCCTCTGAATCACATTCACTTACTATCACCCACCCTCTTAAAGAGCAGGTCATGTGGGTTTTCAAAAAATATCTGTTTTGCAGTTTGTAACGTAGCTATCCTTCAATGTAAACAGTCTGCAAAGTTGTTAATCAGAAACGTGCATGATAAAAGTTATTGTCTCTCAAAAGAAAGAGTCGACTCTGAACCACCTTAACGAGTCGTCATATTTTCGAATCTTCTGCCTGTTACCAGTATACGTCACTAGGTCCCATATTTGCATAATCCCACCTGCCCACGAAATACGAACACTCTGACCTGCCCACAAACACTTCCGCTAGTTAGTGTGTTTACATCATGTCGAGAAGACGCTGTGTTCTGCACTGTGTAAGCAAGTTTGTATTTTTGCATTGTTTTCATTGCTGAAAGATGATAATGTAAATAATCAGTGGTTAAAATTAATTTTTTTTCACGATACCACAGCAATACAATGCAAAACTTTTGTTGTGTACTCATCATTTTACTGAGAACTGCTTCTGTAATCTTGGCAAGTTCAACGTGGGATTCACTAAATGCTTGTCCATGAAAGATAAGTCTGTACCTTCTTTATTTGGACCAAAAAGCAGTGGCGTGCACGGGGGCTGGGGGGTGGTGTTGGGCAGTTGGGCCTTGCCCTTTAATCGCCGACGGAAAAGTGCCCTGGACGGACCGTGACGGAACCACAACCTGTAAGTACGATTGATACGTTATGTTTTCAATTGAGTGCTCAAAATATCAAGTTTTTGATATTGATTTTTTTGTGCAAATATGTGTCACCATCACTTGGACTTTGAGTTTGTTTTCATTCATCCCATGTGTCCCTTGACCTAGTTCCTGTCTCTCTTATATTGTGTCATTCTGTTCACCTGTGTCTAGTTTATTCAGTCATTACCCTCATTTGCTTGTGTATTTAAGTTTTTTCATTTTGTTCTGTTTTAGTTTCTTGGGTCTCGTCTATTGTATACGTGTGTTTCCAGCCCTTGTTGTGTGGATTACCCTATGTAGATTTATTAAAGACTGTTTACCATCATCATAATCTTCATGTGTGTTCATTTGACACACCGATACATGACAATTGCAGAGCGCAGTTGTCTGAAGATGGTCTTCGGTAGAGTTTTACCGCCTTTGTGGAGTGAGTACTGGCGAGAAACGGATCTTCGTTCACCATTGGACTTGAGGAAGATCTCGCCAGTCCCACTCCGGACCCAGAGCCCAGTCAAGCATCACCCCGCTGTGCGGAACAACAGCCAGAGCCCACCGCAGAAGGAGAGCCAAAGACCGCCGCGACTGACAAGCCATCGCCTATAGGAGCGACAGAGCTGAGGATCGCCAGAGCCAGAGCCTCACACGACGTCTGACCAGGTGCGAGAGCTGCAACAATGCACGCAACGGAGGATGAGACAGTGGAGAGCGAGGGCACGAAGAATGGCCCCGGCCACTGTACCACCGCTGAGGGTGAGCTGAGGCAGGACTCAGATAACTTAATGGACTTTTATTCTAATATACCCAGTCTTCTTCCATCATCGTCTGAACTCTGTCTGTTCTGAAACGACCATGGAGATCTGTTTTGAACTGTTTGCCTGCCTGGAACTATTTGTTCATCCCGTCACGACCATGGAGGTCGGTTTTGAACTGTTTGTCTGCCCTGAACTGTTTGTTTGTCCTGTCACGACCACAGAGGTTGTTCCCCTGTCCGCCACCCTCCCGGTATTGGGGGGGTCGCAATTTGGGCAGCACACACCAACCCAGGACCTCCCAATTATCCTAAACTCCCGCCCAGCCTCCCTCTCCCACCTCCTCTCATGTGTCCTCTGCCATCTTCTGCCCCTTTGCCGCTGCATCCTGCCAGCCGTTCAGCTCACCCTCAGCCCACCATCTGTGTTGTGGGTTCGCAACGGTTCTGCCAGTCTCCATCGGTGTCGTGGCTGGAGGATCCATTGTCTCCGCCTCCAGCCTCTGAGTCTCAAACTCAGCCCTCGGCCCTTCGATGCATTTAAACCTGTTGTAGGACACTTTAAAAACTTTAAAAAACCATATGACCTGCTCTTTAAAATCCATTCTGTATTTGTTTTTCAACCCCAAGGTCCGCTAGGAAACTTCGTGAAGGAGGTAGTTGTGTTGCTGTCAACCTTCCGTGAGGATGGTACTGCTCTGGTTATGCTTGGAGATATCAACATCCACCTAGAACCTCAGGCTGCAGACTTTCACACTTTGCTTGCCTCTTTTGATCTCTTTTGAACATGTGTTGACTGTGGCTACTCACAAATTAGGTAACCAACTGGACCTTATTTACACACATCACTGCTCCACTGATCATGTGCTGCTCTAATGCACACCACTGATAACTTCCCCCTCACTCTTACCCTCAACATGGTTCCTGACACAGCACGTACTCCTCCACGTCACCTTTCGACATAACCTACACTCACTCTCTCAGCTATCTGCTATGGTTTCATCTTAGCTTCCTCCCCTAAACAGTTCTCAACACATAATGCTAAAAGTACGACTGACACTTTCTGCTCCACTCTGATGTCTTGTTTAGACACAGTCTGCCCCCTCTCTTCCAGGCTAGCCCATACCACCCCTTCAGCCCCTCGGCTATCTGATGTTCACCGCGAGCATCGTTCTAAACTCAGGGCCGCAGAGAGGGTGTGATGAAAATCCTACTGACCTTAGTGTGTATCGCTTACTCTTCTCTTCCTTCTCTGCTACTGTGTCCACTGCTAACAAAATTAACAACTCTTGCATACTCCTTAAAATATTTTCCTCCTTCCTTTATCCTCCTCCTCCCCCTCCTTCATCAGCTCTAACAGTTGATGACTTTGCCACATTCTTCATTAAAAAATTACAACCATCAGTGCACAATTCTCCACACCACAAACTGTCAAACATATCTTATAAGCAAACACACTTGCTCACATCCTTCTCTCCACTCTCTGAGACAGAAGTCTACAAACTCATCCTTTCCAATCATCCTACTACTTGTCTGCTTGATCCTATTCCATCTCATCTCCTTCAAGCCATTTCTCCTTCAGTTGTGCTTGCACTTACATCTTCACATCCCTTCACACTGTTGTTTTTCCCCCAGCATTTAAACAGGCTCGGATAACCTCACTACTTAAGAAACCCACTCTTACCCTTGCACTTTAAAAAAACAAAAACAAAAAAAAAACAGACCAGTATCCCTTCTTCCATTCATTGCAAAAACACTTGAACAAGTTGTGTTCAAACAAGTCTCTGCATTTCTCACACAACCTCCTGGACAGCAACCAGTCTGGCTTCAGAAGTGGACATTCAACCGAGACTGTCTTGCTCTCGGTTGTTGAAGCACTAAGACTAATCTTCATTACTTATCTTGCTGGATCTGTCTGCTGCCTTTGCCAAGGTTAACCACCAGATCTTCCTGTCAACCCTCATGGCAAAGGCATCTCAGGAACCGCATTCCTATGGTTCAAGTCTTACCTCTCAGTTAGGTCCTCCAAGGTATCTTGGAGGGGTGAGGTTTCCAAGTTGCAACATTTAGCTACTGGGGTGCCTCAGGGCTCAGTTCTTGGACCACTTCTCTTCTCTGTCTACATGGCATCACTAGGTTCTGTCATTCAGAAACATGGCTTTTCACATTACTGTTACACTTATGCTATGCTGTCCATGATAGCTGTTCACATCTCAGCATGTCTAACAGACATTTCTTGCTGGATGAAGCACCATCACCTTCAGATCAACCTTGTTAAGACAGAACTGCTTGTGGTTTCAGCCAACCCAACACTTCATCACAATTTCTCCATCCATCTAGATGCATCAACCGTAACACTTTTCAGAACAGCCAGGAACCTTGGAGTTGTGATTGATGATCAGCTGAATTTCACAGGCCACATTGCTAAAACTGCTCGGTCCTGTAGATTTGCCTTATACAACATTAGAAAAATAGGGCTTTTCTATTGGAACATGCTGCACAACTCCTTGTTCAAGCTCTTGTTCTGTCCAGGCTGGACTATTGCAATGCTCTCTTGGCAGGTCTTCCAGCCAGCTTTATCAAACCTCAGCATCTAATCCAGAATGTGACAGAAAGATTAGTCTTTAACGAGCTGAAAAGAGTGTATGTTACACCTTTGTTCATCAATTTGCACTGGCTACAAATAGCTTCTCACATAAAATTCAAGGTATTGGTGTTTGCCTACAAAACAACCACTGGCTTTGCACCCCTTTACCTAAATTCACTACTTCAGACTTATGTGTCCTCCAGAAGCTTGTGTTCTGTAAGTGAACTGCACATTATAGTGCCAACCCAAAGAGGCACAAAATCACTTGCTGTTCCCTGCTGGTGGAATGACCTTTCCCTAACTCGATCCAAGTTTTTAGCCATTTTCAAGAAATGGGCAGGATCGAGCATGGCAGTTGTACCTCTTTTAAGTTTAGGTTTATCAAAGATGTACTTATTTAAGAAAGTTTTCTTTGATGGCTATCCCTTTTATGAAACCCAGTGATTTTGGGTTTTAAGCGGGGTTCCTTGATCTCTTTTTAGAAGTTCTCAGGTCAGGCTGCCAGTGTGTTTACAGTGACCCACCTGTAATATCATCAAAGTTGGTAGCTGTCTGAGGAGAGTTCCCTTTGACTAGCTGCTCTTTGGACTGGGTGGAGCGAGCCATCCTTCACAAAAGTATGTGGATATTGAAGCAGTGTTCCTTGCTCCCTCCGTTCGGTCTGCATGTACGGTTTGGGCTGCCTCCCGTTCCTTTTTGATATGTTAGGCTGCCTCCCCTGATTTCAGGGTATTCACAAGCAGCCTGTCCCCCTGAATCCCTCATGTTTTGGGCTGCCTCCCCTGTTTTAGGGTTTCAAGTAGAAGGCGCATTGTCTTCAGGGACAAAGCTGATTGAGGGCAGTTGTGTTCCCAACTTGGGATGTCCCTCCTTTTATATTACTGTTGGACACTGCACCCCCTTGTCATGCCTAGGGCTTGCCTGTTTTCACATCTCCTTCAGATAAAGCAGCTGATGACGTGCATTACAGCTGCCCTCTTATACTTCCCAGCACTCTGCTAATGACATCATGGGCTGTACAGTCCAATGGATTTGGAGTGTTTTCACACGTGCTTCAGACACCTGTCATGCTGATGGCATTCCCCATAGTGTCCACTAGAGGACGCAGTGCCTCGTTCCCTTTCGGGGAACCATGGTTACATGTGTAACCTGAGAACCTTTTCGTTTTATCTATTATTATTAAATAAAAATGAAATTAAAAAAACTTGCTACGTGTACTGCCATAGACTAACCGGGACTTGTCACAGCATTTCTATGTTGCTCTTTTTTTGTCGCTTCGGATAAAAGTGTCCGCTAAATGACTAAATGTAAATATTTGAACGAAAATGTTATTATCACTGACATTTTTAATTTAGAAATTTAGAAAATGTAGAAATACAGTGTAATATAAAATGAACAGTAAAATAAAGAAGTGTTTAAGATTTTATACTATACCTTACTAGCTATACATTTATTTATACAAATTACAGGCTTGATTTAAGGGTATTGAGATAAACTGTCAAATATTTTGAACACATTTCAGCCATCTATCCTGACAAATTTGTATTATCTTCATTCCATCTCAGTCCATAATAAGTTGTAATGTTGTGCATGTTTTATTAGAAATGCATAGCTTCCAGTGATGAAAAATTAATGACCAGAAGAGGGACAAAGGCAGGGAAATTCTTCCCATCCCCCCAGCAAATTGCACCACGTGTATCACAGTTCACCCTAAAAATACAGAGATACGATTTTTGGTCCATATCACCCAACCCTAACAGAGACCACTTACAAATAACTTGTGTGGAAAGAAATCATCACTGTTTTTTTCCATGACCATGTTATCAGTGACCAAGGCGTGATGATGGATAAGAATAAGGTTTATGCAGTACTCAAGCGGACCACACCAAACACCATCAAGAAATTACAACAGTCCCTACGCTTTACCAACATCTAACCTCATCTTCATCAATTTCATTAGAGGCTTCAGTTCCTTATGGATAAGGATCCTTATAAGGACTTGTAAGGATCATAAATATTGAATATTTTAAACAGGGTTTGTACAAACTTTTAAGAGTGAAATTCAAATTAATTAATTTTCATATGTATGTATGTATGTATGTGTGTGTGTATATATAAACAGAAGAAATGAAAATATAAGAGACTACTCATAATTAATTGCCATTACACTTGGTAACTGAGAGGGCTCATTTTCAGCATGTGTTTGAGAATAACCAGAGCACAGTAAATGAATGGAAATTTAAATTCTCACAGACAGATGAGTCTTTATTTAGAACACAACCTCCATATGCCCTGAAAACACATAAAAACAACCCTCAGGAAACACGGCTTCACACAGTGTGTCTCATTACAGTGATATATAGTCTATGATAATATCGTAATTGTTGTTTCAAAGATGTGGAATCTGACATTATCAAGTATGTCACTCACTTTGCAAAAACAAACAAGAACGCCTTAAGAGCACAATTTCACTAATGTAGCCTAGTACACTGCATTTCGAATGACCCTGAAATTCAAGACATGGGGGAAAAATGCGCTTTTCTGAGTTTTTGTCATATATTTCTACATGATACAGTCAAAGCAACTGTATGTTGCTTTTTATATATTTTTGCAACTTTGGAGCCCCCTACATTGAAGTGAGTGGAATTTTGTTGTAAATATATGACTGTTGTAATTTCAACGAATAGCTGTGCATGTGCATAAAGCAAGCCACAGACCTTACATACTCCCAGAACAGACATTTTGGTGTGTGTGTGTGGGGGGGGGGGGGGGGTGCTTTCAGCAAGATTTTTTTCCAAATATCAGAATAATTGCAATTGTGATATTGATTTTATACAATAAACAAGAAATTAATAAATTTGTTCAATAAACAAGAAGTTCATACCGTGAGTTACTTTTTAGACACAATATTGTTAATATGATCTGTTTTTGCTCTATTTCACCAATGAAAATAGTTCCAAACACGTCGCAACAGAAGTGTTTCATGTATCTGAACAACACAGTTGTTTTATTCCTGAATAAATCAGCCATTTAAATGAATTGGTTGAATAAATGATTCAGTGACTCAAACATTAAGACAGTGACTTGCCGCCACCTACTTTCAATGTTCAAAATATTATTTTTTAAAACAATCATCTCATAGCATTATTTATGCAATCTTAATTGCAGTGCATGTGAATGCTGATTTAGATGCAGCTTCTGTGCCACTTAGAAAAATTGTTATTGATTTCATTTAATTGGTAACAGTGTCTTATTATTCTAACTGAATTTATTGATTGAATGTAAGAATTTGACAAAAGATGATGCATATATAATAAGGTAAGAAAGCTGCCCTTATAAAGGTAAAAATGCCTCAGTAAATACTAAATTAATTGGCATGTGTTGCCCCTTGATGAAAAAGTCTCTGTCACTAAACTGACCACTGCACAGAATATGTAAAGCTTTGGGAATCAGCTGTCCATGACAGGCCTAAACCAGCCAAGATACCACCACAAAAAAGCTAATCAGTATCAACAAAATCACAGAGAATATTGAAATGTGTTTCCTTTGTCAATATCATACACCCCTATATTGACAGAGAAATCAGAATCAATAATCATTATTCTTATGATGTCTGATGTCAAAAATCAGACATCAGAAAACTACAGAGAACGCTTCGGAGTGCTGAGAGGATTATCGGTGTTCCCCTGCACACCCTCCAAGAACTGTATACATCCAGAATAAGGAAAACAGCTCAGAAAATCATTCTGGATCCCTTACATCCAAGCCGTCTCCTTTCTGAACTTTTGCCGTCAGTCCGACACTACAGAGCACCGACTACCAGGACAGCCAGGCACAAGAACAGTTTCTTCCCCCAGGCAATCTACCTTATGAACAGTTAAATGTTCCTCCATTGTGCAATAAAAATATGTGCAATAACCTTATATTTATTTGTTACTACCTCCATCCTAGTACATCCCTACATCTTATTCTATTCTATTCCTATTCTGTTCTAGCTATAGCACATCTGTACATACAATTTATTTTATTTTTCAATTTATTATTCTATTTTTGTTTATTATATTCACATGTGTGTATTTTTTTCATTCTCAACTTATTTTTTATTGTCTGTGTGTAGTTGTTGTCTCTGTGTATTGGAAGCTTGTGACACTAAAACAAATTCCTTGTATGCGCAAGCATATGCAATAAAGCTCTTTCTGATTCTGATTCAGAAATGAAACTTGGGTTGATGTAAACAATAAGGCTTTTTCATTTCACTTGTCAACACACTGTATCATCACAGTGTCTGACAGACTAGGGCCAGTTTCACCCCTCAACTCACTTTCATCATGACTGGGTCATAGATAGTGTCAGCGCGGGATGAGTGATGTGTTCATTCACACACTGGACACCTGCAATGTGTCACAAATAACTGGATACTAACAGAGGAGCAGTGCGTTGATGCTGGTTTGAATCTGAAGTGAACTAAAAGCTAAAGCCATGTCAATACATGACACACAACCAAGATCCCAACAGGACAGAATCACTCTCATGTTGTCTGTTTGTTCAGTGATAGTGAGGATAGGCTGGTTAATGATTACTGTGCTCAACTCAGATCACTCCATTTAGAAAATCACAGAGTTAAAACATCATTTATCATGTAAAGATCCAGTCGATCACCCCAGGTGAAAAACAAGTACACTTCCATAATGTACTTAAAGTGCACTATTTTCATGCACTAATTTTGTACTTAATATACTAAAAATGATTCTTCAGTACTTCTTAAGATAAATTTAAGATCATCTAAGTGTACTCAACTGTGCTATTTTGAGACACCATGAATATGAACTAAAATGCGCTTTTAACATACTATCTTTGTATTTAAAAAATGTATTTAGTCACCACTTGTAGTACACTTGAGTGTACTAGTGTATGAAAGATGGGTTCAAGTGTACTACCCGTGATGACTAAATATATTTTTTCTAAAATACAGAGATAGTATGTTAAAAGCATAATTTAGTTCATATTCATGGTGTCTCAAAATAACACAGTTGAGTACACTTAGATGTTCTTAAGCTTATCTTAATATACTAAAAATGATTCTTTAATACTTCTTAAGTACAAAATTAGTGCGCGACAATAGAGCACTTTAAGTACATTATGGAAGTACACTTGTTTTTCACCTGGGACACCTGCTTAGTGAACTTTATGATGATAAATCAGTTTTCTGCTCTATGACACAATGATTACTTTTGCTGTATATGCAAACGAGCCTGTACTTTTGCCATCTACGCGAACACAAAACCCTTTTTATTTTAATATTAACATTATTTAATTTCAGTCTCACGTGTAAACAGCTCTTCTCACGAGCAGGCAAACTCATGAATGATGATTTTCTGCTCCTGTGAATCACCGCCAGTCTCTTCCAATCTATTCAACTCAAAGGAAATGATCATCTGTCCAAAAGTCAGTGTAACTAAGTAATAAAACAAAGGAAACAACTCGTTTCCGTGCTCATCTCATATTCAACAGCTTCGCGCATTAAATACAACTACTGCACAACAAACATGAGCCATCATCACCGTCGATCAATACGAAATCGTCAGAAGAAAAAAAGAAAAGAAAGAAAAAACACGTTCAGTATGAATTATTCTTTTCTGTCCTTCCTCGAGCATCAATATAAAGTTCAGCCTGACTGAATACTTACATGTTTGAGCTCTTGTGTGCGGTCCTTCATGTCTGACGCGTTCATCGCTCGCTGAGAAGAGCGTCATGTTGAAAGTTGCATCCGCTCAGTCTGTGACGCACGCGCTCATTAACCCCTGCAGCGCGCGACGCCCGCTCACCTCACTACACACTACATAGTGCACTAGCATAGAGATCCTCAACCCTGCTCCCGGTGACCCGTCCTGCAACCTTTATTTCCAGTCTGCTTCAGCACGCCTGCCTGTGTGTTTTCAAGTGATCCTGAAGCGCATCATGAAAAAGTTCAATTGTTGCATCACCAGGTTCAATAAGGGGAACACTAATAAATATGCACAGCTAGGTAGTAGCCTGATTACATGTAATCTGGGTAATGTAATCAGATTCCTAAAATTAAAGATTTGTAATTAGATTAAATTACATTTTAAAATACACCTAATCAGACTACAGTTACTTTAATGGATTACATAAATAACAATAAACAAGGTAACATACGTCTCCTTCCCTCCTCTCAGGGGACCATGCATTTGTTAGGTAACCCGAGATGTTCCCTTTCAAGTTTGGTTCATTTGACATTGCATCAATAGCTGACAGGGATGTGCATCTCCATAGCTCCATAATCTCGATGCATAGCCAAAGATATGATACATTAAAGACACATATGAAGCAGCTACCAATGCGATACGATAGGATTCACCCCTATTACGATGCAGTGCAATCCAATTTCGATTCGATTCAACACAATGCGAGTTAATGCAATACGATGCAATGGAAAAAAATATGATGCTATGCAATTCAGCGTGGTAGTTCACTTTTATTTTTTTGGTTCAGACAGACACATATTAATCTACATGTGACTCTCAGGACATGCCTTGGTCTCCGTAGTGTTGCAATACGTCATATTCACATAGCAGCAGTGGCGATGAGAAAACGCGTTTGAGAAACAGTTTAGAGAGAGTAGAATTCAATCTACATATAAAATACTGGTCACAAATTATTGGTCACTTTTTAAATAATAAAAGTATAATTATATATAAATAAATAGTTTTACTGATGCAAATATGTTAGAAATGATGCATCACGATACAAATGTCAACTTGTGTCCAGTGCACAGTTTTTTAAATCAGTGCATCGTATTGTTAACTTTTATGCTGATGCACCAATGTGAATCTGTGAATCTTACCATCCCTAGCAATTGACGCTATGGGGATTGTATAAAATCCCGCTGTGTTACAGCAACCACCTGACTAATAAGTGAGGGAAGAGTTGCAATATAAACCAGAAAAGCAACGTGTCAAAGATGGTAAACCAAAGGATAAACCATATACCCACGTGAACACTCGAGCTATGCCATAGCAGACCTGTTGGAAACCACTAGAGCAAAGAGGCTGGCGAGAACACAGAGGTGATGCCTGCACCCTCTGCGTCAGCCAACTGGGAGCGAGCCAATATAAACTCACATAAAACAAGCATTGCTTTGGGCAGGCATACAAAATGAAAGCGCTAGCATTGCTGGCGCTACACAACAGTGGCAAATAATAAAATCAATCAATAAATAATGACGACAGCCATGCTGGTGTTATCACAATGGCATCAAAGTAGAGACTCCAATGTCAGCCTCAGTGGCAAGCAAACAAGAATAGTGTACTCATGTTTACATTAGTGGTGTCAAAATTAGCGCGTTAACGCATGCGATTAATTTTTTCAGATTAACGCGTTAAATTTTTTTAACGCAATTAACGCAGGGGCGGGGCTTGGGTTGGCCACCCCACTCACAACTGCTGCCTCGGTCTCTTTTTTTCTTGAAAAGGATTGCGTTTATTTAGATGCAGAACATCTTTATGACCAAATCAAACGGGAGACGTTTCAGACGCGCGCTCTAACGTCACCTCCGCGCCAGGCGCGAGTCAAACGAGCGCGGAAAAGATACTGTGCTCGTAGCTCGCGCTCTTCAAATACACGCGGCGCGCGCTCTAGCCTGTATCATTTCATATCAAACAGCGAAGGAAACTACGTGCATGCAATGTCCTAGTTATGCCGTCAGTTAAGGCATGAAGTTACCAAAAAGGTGATTAAAGCTGCCTTTAAACTGCGTGCATGCATGCAATATGTTATATATGCGTCACATTTAAGAACATGTCTCTGAAATGGTTTTAAAAACTGTCCTGAGGCACCCCAGCACTGTCTCCCTCATCTAAAACACCCGATTCAACTCGTCCGCTCATTAGTAGAGAAAAGAGAGTTGCATGTCAGATCCGCGTCACGTTCAGCAGCAGCAGCTTTTAAAGCTATAGCAGGCAATAAGCTAATAACCAGCTGCTGTGATGCCTATAATCCAAGAACCAAAGAAAAAAAAAGAGGAAGTCAATAACTTTTATAGCTTTAAGGGGTTCATCTATATTTAATTTAGAATTTAGTGTTTGGTAAGTATTCATTTTCTGTATATTTCTGCTGAAGAGCACAAGTAGCTAAATATGTAATTTATTATAATAGGTTCATGTGATGATTGTTTTAAGTTCACTTAAATTAGAAGTTAAGTCTAATAAATGTTAAAATGTATAGATCTAAATTATTCTGTAATGCTGACTGGCTACAGTCAATGGTTAAATATTCAGGGGAAAAAACTATTTTATAGAGACATCAGTAGTATTGATATCAGTGATGCTGGCCTTCAATCATAAAAAAGATGCCATTAAAGAAATATTAAAAATATACTGTCTTTATGTTTTTTGTACATTGTACATTTGAAGATTGAATGTGAAATTATTGCAATATAAAAGTATATTTAAAAACTTTAATGTTAGGTGGAATTAATCGCGATTAATTTTAGAAAAATGTGCGATTAATTAATTAATTTTTTTAAATCGATTGACAGCACTAGTTTACATATTATTCATTGTGCTCGGCTGAAGCAAACACATTTGATCAGCTGCTTCTCCACATAGCGTCAACATCCAGGGCTTCATTTATAAAATGTTGTGCAGAAACCATCCTAAATTTGATCTTATGATCATCTCTCAAATATGCGTGCGTGTGATTCATAGAATGGGCCTCATTCATGAAACATTCATAAATATAGGAGTAGATTCCGAGTAATTTGTGCATAAAACGGACCTTCCCGAAAACTCTCCTCTGGATTCACAACCGCTTCATAAACGTCCGATTTGATAGTTAAATGTGTATGTTAATGAATTCCAATCATTCGTAAATAGGACGCTTGTGCACGCTCATTCACAATTAGCATAATCCCGTTTATGACTACAGCTATGCAAATTGCGTATCCAGGAACGCAGTGGAATATTCTGGTCTACTTTCTCAAGTTTGGCTCCAGTATATTGCATAAATGCAAAAAAGACTAATAGGCCATATGCCTAACAATAAATATTTAATTAACTTGTCCATCAAAGCGTTTTTAGCCACCTGAAAAAGGCCAGGTGCTCTTCTGAAAACGGCCAGCTGGTGGCGCTTGAAAACGTTTTGGTGGCACAGTGTTGACGCTTTGGTAGCTATGAAGTGGAATATCCACGGCAGTAATATATTACTAGTATCTCATTTTGAAGAATATTACTGAATATAAAAATGCAGTAACCAGTAATAAAACGCACATACGCGTCTCTTTCAGATGTGAAATCTATGAATCACAAATGATCTTGAACTTGCACGCAACTTTCAGCTCTCTGCCTTGTAAACAACTCCTAATTAATGTCATTAACATAAAAAATATCACCAGTCATCGTCCAAATCCTTTGATTTAGAACAGCGAGATGCAAGAACAGCTTACATTTCCAAAAACCGGCAGTACAAAAAAAGTGCGTACGTCTGCTCAGACCCTGACGTGACGCTAAGCACTTTTCCACGTCAAAAGCATTTTTTACACATATGAGCATTGACGTGGATTATAAGATCAAATCTGATCATACACACACTTTATAAACTTGGCCCCCAGCAAGTAACATTTACACACGTCTGCGACTATGCATGCAAACATGACTTTAGCACTATACAACATAGTCGAAACCACAAAAGTGTCCTACACATATGTAAGCAGCCAAAAGCTGCCTAGTTTGAATGCACATGCACAGACAACACGTGGTACTAAAAAGGGGATTTCCTAATTGTAAGACCTAGCGAAGGTATTCTGAGAAGATTAATCATCAGCTAGGCAAATGCCCCGAACAAACATACCTTGCACCCACAAGGATGCCATGCCTCTAGTGCAGGGATCTCCAACCCTGCTCCAACACACCTGTCTGTAATTAACGGCACACTAGCTTACTGCCTAGTACAGTGCATACTGCCTACTATTTTTTTTTAAGAATAGTGTGTGATACAGTATACAATAAGCAACAAATAATGTTTCAGAGTAGTATGCTACAGTGTTGTCACATGACAAACACTGAACATTAATTCAGCACAGCTGTGGAGGCTGTTGCCTTTCAAATAACCATTTTTTTTTACAAAGGCTTGTTCATGCTAGTAAACAATGCTATATTGGCCAATTGAACTCATTTCATAATTAATGAACTGTACATATTGACCAGAACTGAATCCACACTGAGCTGTCTTTAACTGAACAATGCTATTATTTTCTTTTTGGCAGTTACACTAAGTGGAAAAAACATAATATTCTAGTTACATTAAGTGCAAATACTGATAAATTCTGTTTACACTAAAATAGCAGTATTTTTTTTAGCAATAGGCTAAGTGTAAATAGTAGTTAGGTGGCAGATATTTATACTTCAGTATCATATTTATGATCATATTTATTAATATTATTAAACGGATGGCGCCTTATTCTGATAAAGCCCTCACATACCCAAAAAACAATGTATTATTAATGAGGTGTTTTATTTCCACTTTTCAAATATTTCCTTTATTTTTATTGAAAATAAATGCCTCTCCGATCTGATACGTGATGGGAAAAGGAGAACGAATTTGGCAAAAGGTGGATTCGAACTCGCGTTTTACTCGTTACGCCACTGATAGTGCTGATAAACAGACATTTTTTCTAATATTGAATGCAAAATTCTTCATAAGCAAAAATGGCTTAAATCTCCTTTGTCTTTCCCCCCTTTTCTTGCTGAATTTGACTCTCTTGTTTCATCTCTTAGACTTACAAATAACAAAAAGAGTGCCAAATTTTTGATGTATTATGACAACTTTTCTTAAAAGCTTTGTGCTTTTCTTTTCTTCTGTGTGGATAATGCCATAACTTGATATGTGCAAACCCATTATATCATTTTTCTGTCCTTGATTTTAGGATTGTTCTTTGTAAGAATATATCCATGTCTTTTTTCCCTGTTCTTGTAAGTTTTTACAAGCTCTGCAATAAAAAAAAAAAATAAAAAAAATCTTTTGCAGGGCTCTTTATCGCAGCCAGATATTGGTAAATAGCCTCTGCATATTAAAATATCATTTAATATTAATTGAAATATCATCAATTTATCATTATATGTTATGTATTGCATTACTGCAATATTATTATTATTCTTTGAAAATATCTGTACTGTATAGAGCGCTATAGAGATAAAGGTTACGCCATTTATCTTGAACAGAAGCATGCCATAGAGATTAAGGAACAATTGATGTCCTACTAACTGATCTCAGATTTCTGCACCTGCTTGTGTATGTTTTTGGAATAACAAGTTCAGTGATATAGAATGGGAAGATTTCTGGCTTCTTCAACAATATTTTTTCTTTCTAATAAAGTTGTCAAAGTCTCCATTAAAATTGTTCATAATTGCTGCTACCAGTTCTCAGGTTATCAGCACAGGAGAGAGAAGAGATGGATCCAGTCAAAGAGGTTTACTGAGATTCAGGTTAGTAAATGAGGATATTATTCAGACATTATTATGGATAACAAAGCATATTGAGCAACACTGAAGGCGATGATGGCGGGGATCACTGGGTGTACTTCAATAGAAATCACAGGAGAAACACAGATGGAGATTATTTAGTGCTTTCTACAGAACAGAAGAGCAGGAGACATTGACTGGTGGGTGTTGTGTGCTTTTATAGTGGATTGACAGATTCAATAATGAGGTGATGATGAGTTAATGTAATGCAATCCTATTTGTATTGTTTGTTTTGTCATTTTATTTATAAATGTTGTTTTGTCTTGCATAATTTAAAAAAAATGTGATAAACATGTACAACATGAAAATATAAATTTCCTTAAAATGTATGCCATTGTGTTCACTCTAAGTTAAAAAAAAATACATGAAATGCTATTGAAAAATATTGCAAACTCTGAAACTGTATTTCCATGTTATTGCCTTGTAGGTTGTCGGTGTCCTACACAGGCTGCATACTGTTTTTTAAAAACTGCATAGTATACTCTACTTGTGCACAACAAATGGTGAGAATGTATCATGAAAATTGAAGTACATATAAATACATGTTTTAAGTAAACAGCACTTCAAGGTTACAGCTCAGATGGAAACACTACTTCAATTGTGAATTGTCTGTGAATTGTCATGTTGCCCTTGTCTTAATGAAAACCGAACTTGTATTTTCAGTTTAGTGATTAGTAGCATGGGAAATTAGTTTTTTTGCACTCGAGTTGCAGTGGCTGGAGAATGCTTAATTTGACCATTCTATACTGCCATATACTGTACGTGACATTAAATGAATGCACAAACCAAAAAATCTTATTAAATGCACAACCCAAATCTCTTGCATTCACACTGTCTTTGTAAGTGAACTATAAGCTCTTTTGAAAAATATTGTCTCGAGAGAATGCACTGCAGTACATACTTTATATGAACATTTATAGAAGAGTCACAGCTGAGAAGATAAAATCTGGTTTATTAAGGCTTCTGTTCATTCAGACATAATTCTCAAGTTGATCTTATAAGACAAGAAGTCCTTTAGTTGTATCTTTACAAGAGGCTCTCTCCTCTCCATATGGGTTTTCTATCCTTCCGTAATATATTTCCTCAAAGCGCATATTTCTGGTTCTGGCTTCTGATTGGTCAATACAGATATATGAGTTGTAACTGGCTCCAGTAGACTGAATAGCCCACCGTCTGCTGTATGTGCTGTGCAGGCGAGATGCTCTTATGAAGCAGCTGAGGGATCAAAAGCGAGGTTTTCTGTGACGACCCGTGTACTTAGTGTCAGCCCTTACATCCCTGAGAGGAGAAAACACAGAACACACACCACAGCTGAAAATCAAGAGTAAATCAGGCGTATAGCAGCTGCTAAAAACAATGACCACTTTCTAATAATCAATTCTGAAATTCTCATTTAGTGCCATCATTTTCTTAAAGGATTACTTCAGGTCTGATTCTTTCATTGAAGATCATTTCCAGCTTCTTTATGACTTGTCTCTATCACCAACAGATAAACAGGAACTGTCCACTGAAGACAAGAGCCGGTGTACTCAGCTGAACACTCAGTGAGACGGTGAAAGTAGTTAATCACTACAGATGATGAGTTTTTGTTGCACGCGGCCGATACAGTGAAACATTTCAAATAAAAACACTAAAACATACTTCCCCTGCCGGCGCCGTCTTTCCTTTTTTTCCACGATCCAGTCTTTACTCTTCTTCACAGACTTTCCTTTCATATTTTTGAAACGGGATCTTTAAAAAGAGCAGAGGTGATGAAATATAAACACACCCGCTGTTCACTTCAGTGCCATGAATCACATGCTACAATGAAATATGATATAGAAGATGAAATATGCTGCTTAAAAATTCAAAATTTAAACCTGATCATCATAAAGCTGTATATAAAGTGTCTACTTTAATATTTAAAATAATGTTTGCGAAAATAAAATGTCAAAATATGGGTGAACTAATGTTGAATCATCTTTCAATGTAATCGATATATTTATGTACAAATAAAACAACATACTTACTTTGACCTGTACTTATTAAAATGTATAAAAGAATAAGTGATCATATTAAATTTGATTATAAATTTAGTGGTTTGAAAGACAGCGGCCAAAAATGGTAAAGAATTAAAATGACAATTCGTATTTTTGGAGGCTGAACTGTGATCGTTAAATAGAGTCTTTTAATGTCATTACAGATTCTTGTTCTAAATATGCCTGACAAGATTATGTTTTTATAGGAACTATTGTTACATTTACACAGAAACTACATTTTATACTGTATCTAATGTGTTCAGTAAATCACGGTAAAAATGTGTGACTAGCATTATTTTTTCTCAGGAAACAAAAATTAAATTAAACAGGACACATACTAACGCATGGGGGAAAAAAAAAATTAAATCTGTATTATACTTTTATTTGTTTTTGACCCATATATAGTCAAGGCCAAAAGAATTTAGACACAGGCACAATTTTTATCTATTATTTTAGCTGCTCACCAAAACATATTCGAGTTGCAGTTATATAATGAATATGGGGTTAAAGTGCACGCTTTGAGCTTTAATTTGAGAGTATTCTCATCAACACTGGAGGAAAGATTAAGGAGTTACAGCTCTTTAATATGCACCTCCCCCCTTTTTCAAGGGACCATAAGTAACTGGACAATTGACTCAAAAGCTGCTTCATAGACAGATGTGGGCAGATATTTCTGCATCAGTTAAGCAGGTAAGAGGTCTGGAGGTGATTCTAAGTGTGTCATTTGTATTTGGAAGCTGTTGCTGTGAACCACATCATGCAGTCAAAGGATCTCTCCATACAAGAGAAACAGACGATTGTTAGGCTTCAGAAACAAAACAGATCTATCAGAGAGACAGTAGGAACATTAAGAGCAGACAAATCAACAGTTTGGTTCATTCTGAGAAAACAAGAGCGCACTGATGAGCTCAGAAACATAGAAAGGCCTGGACGTCCACGGAGGACAACAGTGGTGATGATCGGAGAATCCTCTCCATGGTGAAGAAAAACCCTTTCACAACATCCAGCCAAGAGAAGAACTCTCTCCAGGAGACAGACGTGTCTACAATCAAGAGAAGACTTCACCAGAGCAAATACAGAGGCTTCACCACAAGATAGATTAGACTTTACCAAAAAACATCTAAAAAAGCCAGAGCACTTCTGGAAAAGCATTCTTTGGACGGCTGGAATTAAGATCAACCTGCACCAGAATGACGGGAAGAAAGAAGTCTGGAGAAGGCTTGGAGCAGCTCATCAAAGCACACAGCATCATCTGAGAATCATGGATCAGTGTGATCATGAGCTGCATGGCTTCAGTGGCTCTGGGTTACTGCTGTTTAGTGATGATGAGACAGAAGACAGAAGCAGCGGATCAATTCTGAAGTGTGTAGAGATATACTGTCTGCTCAGATTCAGTCAAATGCAGGTCAGCTGATTGGGCGGCGCTTCAGAGTACAAATGAACAATGACCCAAAACATACAGCAGAAGCAA
>JAFVLL020040000.1:86729-109229 GCA_021397915.2 Tor tambroides | reverse complement strand
GCGGTACAGTCTCTTCGGAGGGCTGTGTGTTTTCTTATCTGCGTTACACAACCACTGCAGCGCTGAGATACTGACAGAAACAGACAGGTTTAACACGCACGCTCTCATCAAACTGCCTTCTGCTTTGACCTGATCTCACGAGCTCGTACCTTATACAGCCATCGAACATGCCCGGTCTGAAGGGCAATCCCTCGCCCATGTCTCCCAGCAGAAGATCTCCCTCCACGTCTCTCTGCAAGGCAACGTCTGACCAGCACAGCGTTTAAAAGCACAGTCAATACAGGCATGCATTATTCATTTCCTTTCTAGATTAGCCTGTAGGTTTAAGATGGTTATTACCTTCAATTTGATACTCTAGCTTCTTTGAGATTTTTGGCTTTCCATAAAGATTTTTTTTTTCAGACTAGTGGAAAAATTTCAATACATGCACTGCCATTCAAAACTTTGGGATCTGTAAGACTGATTTTTTATTTTTTAAAGGAGTCTCTTCTGCTCATCAAGGCTGCATTTATTTCATCAAACATACAAAAAAAAAAACAGTAACATTGTAAAATATTATTACAATTTAAAATAACAGTTTTCTATTTTAATATACTTTAATCATTTATTCCTATGATGCAAAGCATCATTACTCCAGTCTTCAGTGTCACATGATCCTTCAGAAATCATTCTAATATGCTGATTTATCATCAATGTTGCAAACAGATGTGCTGCTTAATATATATATATATATATATATATATATATATATATATTTGGAACCTGTGATACTTTTTTCAGGATTATTTGATGAATAAAAAGAACAGCATTTCTTTAAAATCTTTTGTTACAATGTAAATCTTTATATCACTTTTTATCAAATTAACACATCTTTTTACTGACCCTAATGGCTGATGAAAATTTTGCTTCGTAACACTGAAATAAATTATATTTTAAAGTACATTCAAATAAAAAACTGTTATTTTAAATTGCAATTAAATTTCACAATATTGCTGTTTTTGCTATATTTTTAATCAAACAAATGCAGCCTTGATGAGCATAAGAAACATCTTTAAAAAACATTAAAAATCGTACTGATCCCAAACTTTTAAACGGCAGAGTATCTTTAAAGTATCTTTCAGAGGTTTTTCTCCACTTCAGCAGCATTTACATACTCCGAACTTTACACACTTCAAACGTTTTATTCGTTTGATTCCTATCTAAATTCTGAAGAGTTTTACTGAGAGGTTTGTTCCTATTTCATTTCTCTGATTTTACAGAACATTTTATTCCTAAAAATGGTGAAAATATTTTTTTTTTCAGTCTGTTGACAGTATTTTCAGACTTAAAGAGTGATAAAAGAGAAATCTGAAATCCCTCGGCAAAGATCTTTAACTTTAATGTGTCCACAAAATGAAACAAGAATGTTGAACCTGGCTTTATCCGATGTTCAGATTTTTGTTCTATATATGTTTGCAAATTAGTGCATATTTAATTAGACAATGCTTCATTTGCATATTTAAACATAACATTTAATGTAATTAATGTAATCATTCAACTGAGAAAACATGGTGATGTTTTTTTTACCCTATTCACCTAAAAAATGTTTTGCCAAAAAGCCCAAAATCTAAAAATTGATGAAAAAAAAAAACAATGTTACCTGTTTTAAAAACCCTTGCTTGTCAGCAGTGTGTGTGTGTGAGAGAGAGTGTGAGTGAGTGAGTGTGTGTGTGTGTACCTACTTAACCATATTTTGGGGACAAATTTGTACCCAAAAGTGAGGTAAACCTGACAAAATCTCCAAAAACCTCCCTTTGGGGACGTCCTCATTTGTAAAACAGGTTTAAAAATAAACTAAACAAAGTTTTTTTGAAATTGTAAAAATGCAGAAAGTTTCCTGTAAGGGGTAGGGTTAGGGGTAGGGTTGGTGTAGGGCAATAGAATATACGGTTTGTACGGTATAAAAACCATTACGCCAATGGAGAGTCCCCATTTGGATAGCTAAGTAAACGTGTGTGTGAGTGTGTGTAGTATATTCACCCAGCATGGCTGTGCTGATGTCCACACCAACCCAGTAGTGACCAGCTTCTGTTAAATAATCTCCACTGAGTCCAGAGCCACAGCTGCCGGATTGAAGCAGGTGAACGCAGCATTACGAGCCTGACAGTGTGACACATGTTCATACAGAGAAACATCACGAGCAGCAGCGCAGCGCTCACCCCACGTCCAGCAGGTAACAGGGCTGATCCTCGGGGAGACTGAGCAGCTCCACGGCTCGCTCTGACATCTGCGTCTGGATCTCTATCATCCGAGAGCTGCAGGGAACAAACACAGACGCACAGCTCTGCTTTATGCCTTGCATATTGTTGAATTCTGCTTGCGTAAATAAATACTTCATGTGTATGCATTTATGACTTACACTGCAGTGGAATAATAATTGTTTTGTAGCATTAAATGTTAAAAATGGACACATACAGCGTAAAATGTGACCCTGGAGCACAAAAGCAGTCATAAGTAGCACAGGTATATTTGTAGCAATAGCCAACAATACATTGTATGGGTCAAAATTATCCATTTTTTTTAATGCCAAAAATCATTAGGATATTAAGTAAAGATCATGTTCCATGAAGATATTTTGTAAATGTCCTACTGTAAATATATCAAAACTTCATTTTTGATTAGTAATATGCATTGCTAAGAACTTCATTTGAACAACTTTAAAGGAGATTTTCTCAATATTTAGATTTTTTTGCACCCTCAGATTCCAGATTTTCAGATATTGTCCTATCCTAACAAACCATACATCAATGGAAAGATTATTTTAAAAAAAAAATAAAAAATACCCTTATGACTGGTTTTGTGGTCCAGGGTCACAGATTATAAAAACCAAACTGCATGTACAATCTTGACAGTGCAGGCAAAAATTAGAAGAAATCTTACTGAACCAGACTTATTATTGTAAATGACAATGTACTTACTTTTGGGAGTATTTTTTGGCCTCTTCTTCATTATAGAACTGTAAATAAAAACAACAGCAGCAGCAAAAAGCATTTACGTTAATGATACACAACAGCACAAACAGTATAAGGCCAAATGTATGTGGACCCCCTTTGATTAACGGGTTTGCTCAATGAACAAATGATTTGTTGGAATTAAGCTACTGATTAAAGCTATTCCGTGTCAACTCAACCAGAGGTCCCTGGTTAAGATTAAGAAAATGTGTTTTTAATATTTTTTTTGATGTTGGTGAAAGAAATTCATAAATGAAGACAGAAAACAAACAACCCAATGGATGAATATTTCTTATTTTGTAGAGGGGGGTCAAAATGACAATTTCCTCCTGGAATTTCGAGCCAAATTGCAGGAAAATGACTTCAGAAAGCTGACAGCAATATTATGTTATTGTTACAATGAGATTGATAGATCTAGGAGTCCTTTGTTGCATTATATGCCAATGGTGACAGTCCAAAAATGGGAAAAAGCACTTTACAGATTTTTTTTTTTTTTACCCAAAGTTTTGCATATCTCAAGAAGTCTTTAAGATATCTTAATATCATTTTTTTCTTTTTCCATCTTCCTTTTAAGGCTCGATATGATTTTGTTCCAGAGATATGGGGATCTATATGGCTCCATGAGCAAATTGTTACATTTTACCCATTTTCAGGGGCTGAAGACAAATGTGGGTCACTTTGCATACAGCTGATACTGATTGCATTTAAAGAGGAATGTCTGAAGAACAAATAATGTTGAAACCAGACATGTATCTGGTTTCCTTCAATCACAACAACTGCACAGAACAAACCTGACACTCAGTGCCGTAAACACATGAAAAATGGCCAAGCTGAGGCACAGTAACTTGCTCTCGTTCATAAGATTTTATATTTGAGTCAGTTTGAGGGATATCTGGAAGAAGGGATTTTGTTCACTGTCGTTTCCCACTTCTGTAATTTATCTCAAAATTTTAAACATTATTATGACCTTTCTCTACAAAATAGTGAATATTCACCCATGGCATTGAACATTGTGGCTTTCAACACTATTTATGTCTGTCTTCCTTCAGAAAAACATACTAACAAAACATTTTTTAGCTGGTGAAGTTTCTCAGATTTGGTAGATTAGACAGAGAAAGACCCTATTAATAAATCTGATCAGTCAACACACAGTAGCTCATTCACACACATGGAGGCTCCATCTGGTGGTGTTTCAGATTATGACGCTTAATATTAAACATTTGCAATAAAGTTTGAAGGGCTGTGTGAAGCAAGTGCCCTGTTTATATCTAAATATTGTCTGATTATCAATGAGTGAAAAAGGCATTGGATCCCAAGCCAACTAAAAGGCGTTTGGTGTCACCATGTGCAATAAAAATGATATCTCAGTATTTTCTGGGATTTGGTTGACAATAATTACACATATTTTTAGTAGTGAGTGTGTTTTGGCTGCTTTAGGTCTGTCGTGGAGCTTTTTACGTTCTTCACATGCTGTGCTTAGAAGTTACTTTTATAAACTTTTACAAATGCAAAAGAAAGAAAATGTCTTACAATGTAATCTTCAAAACTATTCTTTAGATACTTATTGAATGCACAATTATTCACCGAACAGGCCTACAATATTAAAAACCCAAACGCACCCTGTTCTGTACAGTTTGAGATTCAGCTCAGTATATCATGTAGTTATTTGTTACTAACGATCAATTACTGGATCATTCAGCAATTCAATTCATAAAGACGACACTCTATAAAATGAATAAAAGTGTGCAATGATTATCCTCAATGTACAGCAAAGACAGTGGAGCTGTTGGTGAAAATAAATCATTTATAATTATAAACACTGTTTATTTGTAGTGTCAGTGTGTCACAGACAGTTCTGAGACCAAAAAGATTGGTGTAAAGCCTTGAAATTTGATCCTTTTTAAGGATATTTATTTTGTAATTATAGATACGGATTTGTTTTCAATACCCCTCTCTCTATAGTTCTTCATTTTCGTGTTGTTTATTTAGCAGGGTTTTTTTTTTTGTTTGTTTGTTTCAATTATATCTGTAACCTTTTTATTGATTTCTTGCTGTTGTTGTTACTTTGCATGCTGGGTGATTTGTCACTAAATAAAGCTTGTTTTTCTCTCCAGCTCTGTCACTGATCTAGAAGATGAACAGAAGTCGCCTGTGCTGCTGACACGAGCTCGCTGTTGTTCTGTGTGTATTTTGTATGTTGTGAACCTGTTCAATCATAAAACCATAACTCAACACAAAACGGCGCGTTCACTCACCACCTCCGGAGGTGCCATATGCTCGGGTCTACGACAGCTCGAAGACATGATGATACTCACTGAGAATCAACCTACAGCCACTTACTACAGACCACAACACTGCTGGAGCGACACATGGAGCAGCGCGTGTGTCCAGCGCAGATGACGTCACCCACACGCGACGGGTGTCTACTGTACGCGCGCGCGATTCCTGCAGGCGGCGCTCAGATCTCATGTGTTTCGTCTCACTAAAGAGTATAATCTTTTAAATGTATTCATTTTAAGGACTGGTATCTTTTATACAATCAGAGATCTTGCGCATCAGCCTCTGCGCAATGAATGAATACACATAATTAAATAGAAATCACAAACGAGTCTGATTTGTCCAATCTGAAAAGCGCTGAGAACAGTAACAGATGCACCCTTGTCATTCACTCTTTGGCTTTACTGACTATTCTGACCAAGAGGAACAGTATTTTTACTTGACAGGGAACCAGTTTTATGGTGTTGTTGACTGAAATATGTATGTATATATATATATATATATATATATATACACACAGTATCAGAGACTCCTTGAATAACAAAGCTGTAGAGACTCCTTGAATAACAAAGCTGTAAGAACTTTGAAAGATTGTGAATTTTATAGTATATTTATTTGATTTTGATATATATATATATATATATATATATATATATACATGTATGTGTATGGATGTATATCTTCTGTCTATTATATTTACCTCCCCCTGGCAACACCTATTTTTTTTTTGTAATTTATTTTTCTATCCTTCTCCTTTTTGATGTTAATTTTTGATAAAACATTGTATGTTTTTGTTCTTTGAATTAAAAAAAAAAGTAACAGATGTGACTTGATATGCCGCTCAGATGCGTTCTGGAAGTTAGAGAGGTCTCCTTTAAAATATCAAAATCTATGACTATGACGATTTTATTTGGATATTGAGGGAAAAAAAAATATATATATATATATATATAATTTAGTGCTGTCAAACGATTAATCGCATCCAAAATAAAAGTTTTTGTTTACATAATATATGTGTGTGTACTGTGTATATTTATTATGTATATATAAATACACACACATGCATGTGTGTATTTGAAAATATTTACATGTATATACATTTATATATTTATTTTCTTATATTTTATATTATATATAAGTATATTTAATATATAAACAACATTTTTCTTAAATATATACATGCATGTGTTTGTATTTATATATACATAATTAATATACACAGTGTACACATATATTATGTAAACAAAAACTTTTATTTTGGAAGCGATTAATCGTTTGACAGCACTAAATTATTAAATTATATATATATGTATGTATGTATATGTATGTGTGTTAAACTTTATATGTATGATGGGTAAATACCATAAATTTAAACCCAGCTGCAAAATATTAGCTTCTGATCTACATTTATTGTCATCACTTCAAAAATTTTCCTCCAATAATAAAAAAAAGCTTTGAAGACATCTCTTATTATAGAAAGTATTTTCTGTTCGTTCTTTTTCTCTCTCTTCTGTATTCCTCCATATGTTCTGTATTGAATTGTATTTCTGCAATGTAAAAATGAATAAATAAATAATAATAATAACAATAACAATAATAATAATACATCTCATTGGCCAATGGTACGTCGTTTCCTGTGCGCCCCGTCTCTGATTGGTTCATGTGTTTGTTTTGCCGGATGTAGGTCTCTGGATCCGCAGCGGCCATGGCGGAGGTCAGCGGCTGTTTGAGGAGTGGAGCTCACAAACTCTCTGTGGTTATAACACTGCGGAGACATTATCACCATCTGTCCGCGGCGGATGAGTTTACGAGCTCTGCCGGTTCTGACAGGACCAAACCACCGCGGATCCGAGGCTACTGCACTGGCCCGCGCGAGGAGAGCCCCGCTCCTCTGCACCGGAGCCCAACCGCCTACTACGACATCCTGAGGGTCTCGCCGAACGCCACGGCAGCGCAGATCAAGAGCGCCTATTACAAACAGTCCTTCATCCACCACCCGGACCGGAACCGGAGCCGGAGCCGCAGCGAGGACGCGGCGCGGCTCTTCGCGCTCGTCGCAGAGGCCTACAGCGTGCTCGGCGACGGCGGCCTCCGGAGGAAATACGACCGCGGGATCCTCAACCAGACCGACGTGCAGAGCGCCGGGAGACCGTCACCCTCGCGCGCGGCGAAGCCTCGACGCGCCCCTGGCGCTCGCGCTCACTTCGACTTCGACGCGTTCTATCAGGCGCACTACGGCGAGCAGCTGCAGAGAGAGCAGCAGATGAGAGACAGACGCGAGCAGACGCGCCAGCAGCAGCAGCACAGACTCAGAGCCTGGAGGCGGATGAAGATGAACGAGGTGACGGTCGCCTTCCTGCTGCTGTTCGGAGGCGGCATCCTCATCAGCCTGAGATCCTGACGCACTGTAGCGCTTGAGTGAATGTCGAGGTTTGAGCCTAAATGGTTCATAGACATGAACTCTTTTAACCATGGAATGGCCTCTGTTTCTTTTCTCTTTTTTTGTCTGTCTGTCAGAATTTAGGTTATTTAATGGATTTTAGGTAAACTATGCATTTTGAATAGCAGTTGAGTGTTGTATTTACATTATTATTCACAATTTTCTGTGAATGTGCAAAATTTCTAATTCATTAGCCTTCTTGTGTTTATAACCAGAAGAATAAGTGCATCGAACTAAATGCACTGCAAACCACAGTGTTTATTACCATAAGTTATAAGACAAATATAAGTTGGCAGCACTGTACAATTTTGGCCATGATTTTGTGAAAATTTCTCTGATCCTGTGGCAAAATCTGTAGCTGATTAATGACTATTGCCATCAAAGTTCACCTTCTATGAGATTAATTTTTAATATACACTACCAGTCAGAAGTTTTTGAACAGTAAGATTTTTTTAATGTTTTTTTTTTTTTTAAGAATTCTCTTCTGCTCAGCAAGCCTGTATTTATTTGATCCAAAGTACAGCAAAAACAGTAAAATTATGAGCATTTTTTACTATTTAAAATAAGCTGTAATTTATTTCTGTGATTTATTTCAAAGCTCTCAAAGTCTTCAGTGTCACATGATCTTCAGAAATCATTCTAATATGCTGATTTGCTGCTCAAGAAACATTTCTGATTATTATCAATGTTGAAAACAGTTGAGTTGATCTTTTTCAGGTTTCTTTGATGAATAGAAAGTTCAGAAGAATGGCATTTATCTGAAATAGAAATCTTTTGTGACATTTATAAATGTCTTTATCATAACTTTCCATCCATTTAAAGCATCAAGGCTAAATAAAAGTATTAATTTATGCCCCCCCCCCCACCAAAAAAATTAGACTGACTCCAAGTTTTTGAATGGTAGTGTATATTGTTACAAAAGCTTTTTATTTCAGATAAATGCTGATGTTTGAATCTTTCTATTCAGCAAAGAATCCTGAAAAAATGTACTCAACTGTTTTAAATATTGATGATAATAAATGTTTGTTGAGCAGTAAATCAGCATATTAGAATGATTTCTGAAGATCATGAGACACTGAAGACTGGAGTAATGATGCTGAAAATACAGCGCTGCATCACAGAAATAAATTACAGTTTAACAGATATTCAAATAGAAAACAGTTATTTTAAATAGTAAAAATATTTCACAGTTTTACTGTTTTTGCTGTACTTTGGATCAAATAAATGCAGGCTTGGTGAGCAGAAGAGACTTCTTTAAAAACATTAAAAATCTTACTGTTCAAAAACTTCTGACTGGTAGTGTAAATAAAAGCAATATTTATTCAGCATATTTGTTGCTGATGTTCATGTGAAGTGAAAATAATTAGAACAAAATATATATATATCAATATTATATTTCTATGTAATATGCTATGTCATGGGTTTTTGGTTTGTGTAGGAAACACTGGTGTGAACGCCTTACGTTCGTATAAAATAACTGCTTTACACACTCACTGTATGAACTAATCTGTTTAATCGTAATCTCTCTTCACTCTCCAGACTCGATGAAATGATGAAAACCTTTCTTTGTGGTTCTTCATTCACTTTATTCACAGAAATATAAAGTTTAATGTGAAGGTCATCACTTGATACAAAATCCCAGAATGTTCAAAACTCATTCCACTGTTAGCAGAAAGGATTCATATAAAAACAAAACTCAGTAGTAGACGACATTAAAGAAAACAACAAGGGAAAGATGCACGGAGTCTACAGCTGGAGCTACAGCACATCAGTCACTTTCAGTTATTAAACCATGATGATGATGATTGGCACGCGAGACATCCAGCACAATATACTTCTCCCCAAATATGTGATTCATAAATGGAAAATATGATCAAATCAGCAGGAAAAAGCACACTATGACCAAACGCATGTGGACTTCTGATGAACGGGTTTGAAACAAACCTTAAAGCCATGCTGTAGAATTACAAGCCAGTCGAGTTCTTCACATCTGGACTCGGTTTGCTGCATCAGTCGCTTTGTGTTCCAGCCGGCAGACATGACTAACACACCCAGAGGGTGTCCGAAAACATCTACCTCAAGAGAACAAGCCCACAAATTTACATTTATCCAAACAACTTTATCTGAATAAAATATATCCAAACTCTGAAGCAGATTTGGGTGTATTCAGAAGTCACTCAAGCACCTACATTGTTCAAGTTATAATCATGACTGTAAACATCTACATGTATTGGACATTTATGTTGTTACACTGCATTAAACAACAGAAAGCTGCTTGGTTTGAAAGTGATTCCTGTGTGAGCTTTGCCTCATGCATCATAGTGACTATTGACAATGCATATTTTTTGTGCCTGCTAAAATGTCCTAAATTTCACCAGTGAACACCTTTAAATGGTGTTTAAAGACATCGTGCGAGCTAGACTCCATCAGCTTTGTGTAAGTCTGTCAAGCTCTTCACACCAAACTCAGTAAAGCTTCTCTGAGTAGTAACTCTTGGTTGAGTTGTTGCTGACAAAAGTAGCTGGAGCATTTTAGCTTCACTGTTTATAAGAGTATTGACAGTAACTGTGTTGCTCTTGTCATACTGCTGGGCCATTACTACAGGTGTATTTTATATTATCTTGATATTATATGTAACACATAAAATGGGGGGGGGGGGGGGGGGTTATCTATACTGATTTTTCTTCAGGTTTTGATGCTTGAGTGACCCCTAAATACAATATTCAACAAAAATGGAACAAAAATAAAGTTGTGGAGGAAAAATACTATAAAACTTCATGTTTTTGGAGTACCCCCTTTGACATTTAAAAATTAAACACAAGGTAGCATCTGTCTGAAAAGACCCAGATCAGAAACCGGACCGCAGGAGATGATGATTGTTGAGCTAAACTAATAGCCATTCGTATAGAAATAGTGTGCTACTGCATAGAGGTCGACCGATATATTGATTTTAAAGAAATTAACCTGTTTTTTAACTGTTGGTGCTGTGCAGATCCACAGAGGTGGATTTTAAACATTCACAGAAAAAAGCCAAGATATACATACAATAAATGTTATCATTACATATAGTAAAGAAATAAACCCCCCTCTGAGCTGCTGCAGGATTATTAGAGCGTTCTTTGGTTTTATTTCAGCAGTTTTATGATGTTATTTGGAGTTTGTGAAAGTGTTACTTTGTGATTCAGTTTGGATGTTTTATCTATATATATATTTGATGATTTAATAATTACAAAACATTTTCAGGATCAAGTCTTTGCAGTGTTTCTACAGTGTATAGTTACACTAAAAAAAAAAAAACAAAACTCAAACTTAAGCTCAGTTGCTGTCTTGCATTTGTCAGTATAATCAACTTGGTCTTTTCAAATTAAATCACAGAACATTAAATGACTTAAAAATAAGTTACATTTCATATAACATGAAAAAGTTAACTTGTTCAACTTATTTTGATGAGTTAAAGTAAATAGCCATGACTTACGGATCATTTCATTTTTACAGTGTAATTATTAGTAATAAAGAGTGTAAGGTTTGCATTCAATGTTGATTTTAGAAGCCAGTTAATTCAATACTGGCCTGTTTTCACACTTTATTATCCCCCAGTTATCATCAGTCGACCTCTACTGCTGCATTGAACAGGTTTTGTCTCTTTATCCATATTTTTTTTGAATCTGAAGCATGAAGCTCTTATCTCAACACAATATCGCTGGAGGTTTGGGTGACACTGAACTGTTGGGACACAACTAGTTCACATTAACAACAAACGATCCAGTTAAAGGTAAAGCACGTGCCATTTAGGTTTGACTGGTGTAACATCTGAGGTTCAACCACATCAGTGAAAAACCCTCGACAGCACACAAACCAAACCAAACCAAACATATGAGAAACAAAAACTCGACACATGGGAAGGTACTGTACATGAACTCAAACAGACACAGTCACTGTTCATAACTCTGCAAATATGAAGGTCTGTGGATCGTATTCATTCCTGTGGAGATGTGAGAGAATCTCCTGAAATCAGATCCTCGTCTGCTTTGAGAGTGCAGCAGTCAAACAAAGCACTTATTTAGCAAACAGTTTTATGTTTAAATGTAATTGTTTAAATCAAGTTCACACGAGTTATAAGGGTTTATCAGTGATTCTGACTTGAATTGGTTAAAAAAAGAATATTCCTTCATCATTTACTTTGTGGCTCTGAACATGCATGAGTTTCTTTCTTCTGTTGAACATAAAAAAGGATATTCTGAGGAACATTGGTAACCAAACAGTCGACGGTAGCCATTGACTTCCATGGAAAAAGAAAACACTATGGAAGTCAACTGTTTGTATATTTTATAAATTAATTATTTTGTGTTCAACAGAAGGCAGAAACTCAGGTTTGCAACAACATTAAGGAGAAAAAGTGATTTTTCATTTTTGGGTGAACTGTCTCTTTAAATAAGACACTCTGCCATTGATGAAGATCAGATGATGTTTAGAAGCCCTTTGTGCAGGAAAACATCACACAGATGTCTCACACAGAAGTACAGTGATGCCCAAGCCACCACAGCCCATAAAAACCTTTGTCTTCTTTTACATTTTTTGGACATTATATTGAAAAATACCAATAGACGAGTGATGAAAAATATCACATTTTACACTCTATTGTATAAATCAACAGAAAAAGCACATCCCAAAATCTATCAATGTCCTAAATGACTAATATTAGAATAATGCGTGGCCAAACAGGTGAACGTAATTAAAACATGATAAGTTTGATTTGCTAATAGACACACATCAGATGGGTCTGATCTGCTGCTGAAACCCATCAACTCTATTGTCCAAAAGAGTTCAAACCATTCAGATCCTACTGAATCCAGAGCAAGAGATGAAAACACTGCAAGATCTACAGGTAACTGTATGATGTGGAGGCGTTTATTGTCACTGAATGAAGAGATCATGAGCATCTGTCAGCATGTGCTGCAAACCACCGAAAACACCTCCAGAAATGCACAAGGACTGACTCGACTCGAAAACAGAGAGTTTGATGAAGTGACTGATCAAAGATGGCAGCTCTCAGATGATAATTTACTTCTTTTTCACTGATGCAAAACCATTTTCATGATGTGTTGATATATAAAGGAAGATCAAATATACACCACCGGTCAAAAGTTTGGAATGATTAATATTTTTAATGTTTTCTGAAAGAAGCCTCACCAAAGCTAAATTTATTTGATCCAAACATACAGTAAAAACAGTAAATGTGTTAAACATATTATTATAATTTAACTGAATCTATTGTAAAGTGTAATTTATTTCTGTGATCTGCAGCTGTATTTTCAGCATCATTACTCCAGTCTTCAGTGTCACATGATCTTCAGAAATCATTCTAATATGCTGATTTATTATCAATGTTGGAAACAGTTTTTGCAGCTTAATATACAACTGTGATGTACTACCATTCAAAAGACTGGGGAAAATTAATTTATACTTACATTAAGGATGCATTAAATTGATCAAAATTGACAGTAAAGACATTTGTAATGTTACAAAAGATTTCTATTTTAAATAAATGCTGTTCTTCAGAACTTTCTATTTATCTGTGAATCCTGAAAAATAAAGTGCATCACAGTTTCCACAAAAACAATGGGCAGCACAACTGTTTTCATCATTGCTAATAATCAGAAATGTTTCTTGAGCAGCAAATCAGTATATTAGAATGATTTCTGAAGATCATGTGACTCTGAAGACTGGAGTAATGATGCTGAAAATACAGCTGCGCATCACAGAAATACATTACAGTTTAACAGATATTCACATAGAAAACAGCTGTTTTAAATTCTAATAATATTTCACAATTTTTACTGCATTTTTGATCACATAAATGCAGCCCTGATAAGCAGGAAAGACTTCTTTCAAAAACATGTATCAGTACTAAACATGGTTAAATCGCACACATGAACTCAGAAGCAACACAAAGGGAAAGCATTCAGACATCTGTGTGATCTGCTTGGAGTGTGCTGTAACAGTGAAAGCTCTTGTCTCTGGTGAAGCGGAGCAGCATCAGTAGAAGGAGTACTGGTTCTCCACAGCTCTAGTCCGGCGCGTGCCGTCGCTGTCGTGGTAGTCGTCGACTCCGGCAGCCCCGGGCTCCAGCAGTCTCTCGGCGCTGCTGCTGCGGCTGTGCAGGCCGGCGCTCGGCTGGGCCATCGGAGACGAGGACGAGCTGGAGGACAGCACTGCGTCTGACGGAGGAGCGGCGCCGGAGAGCTGGTGCGTCGACTGGGGTTCGGCCCGACAGACGGCGGCGGCATCCCGCGGGGCCGCGGGGATATGAGGAGCCACATCTGTGCACACACACCCAGACAAACCGTCAGAGATGCAAACAGGTGAGGGGGAAAAAAGGTGAGAACACTGCGCGGATCGGGGCATGCTCCACACAGAATTTATTTTAAAGATATTTGCTTCACATGCTCATTTGTAGTTACTTTTAGGGTAATAAAAAAACTGTAATGTAAACTGTAAACTTTGGACTGTAATGTCCAAAACTGTAATTTTTCACAAACATTTTTTAACATATTGTTGTGACATTTTACAAAAATCAAGACTGAATATATTTGGTCAAAATCCCATGTTATAAATGATGAAGTGCTATGCAGGCTGTTTAAGACAATGTTGGCTGATTAGACGGCAATGCTGACCTAAAATGCAACATGTTTACCCTCTCTCTCTCTCCTCACCGTTCCCACATCTCAGACCTCAAGTACATTAAATATGACCCTTTTTAGACATAGTTTCTGAAGTAAAGAGTAAAGGAAATACTATACAAACTTATTGAAATAACCAGGGGTCAGCTGCATAAACTTAGCCACCGACTGGGTCTTAAGAACTAGTTTGACCAACTAGCAGCTGCCAAGGGGTAATCAATCAGTCTTACTTTTCCAATACAAATAAGACCAATCTACCTTTTCATAACTGAATTAAAAAAAAGTTATGACCAGTCTTGAAGAAAAAAATTAGATGGCTAACTTTTTAAGACTAGTCTAAACAGTTTATGCAACCGGCCCCAGTTCTTTATTTACCCTTGTAAGACCCCTTCCCCCATAAAACACTTTCTCACTGGACCTAAGCAAATCTCATAGGTGACTTATTTTGATCTGAAAAAGTGAGTTGTCACTGAAAGGTGAGGAGTTTGCATCTATGCAAATCATACTGCAGAAAGAGCCCAAGCCACTCACAAGCGACCTTCAGGGAAGTGTTACATCAAAACAAAATGCATAACACGAAACTTGGTCGAAAAATAGAAAAATCTAAAATAGACAAAATGTTGAAGTGTCTGTGATATTCTGCCCAGCTAGGAATGTTATTGTTCTAAGAATGCTCCGAGAACATTATATATGTTCTGGTAATGTTTTCAGCAGCAAGTTTTATTTTAGTTCCCAGAATATTCTCCAAAAAGGTAGTTAAAAGTTCTCTAAAAACATTCTAAAAATGTTAATTGGTGACATTATTAGAACATTATCTCCTAACATCCTAATAAATATTTAAGTGAGAAGCTTCCTATTGGACATTGGATGTGGACTCAAATGTTGCTCAGATGTCAAATTTTGGTTGAAAGTAAAAACCCAACCTGTTTGATGAAGCTCCAACTTCATGAACTCTAAAAACAGCATTACCAACTACACTTATTATAAACCAGACTGACTTTATTTCTGTCATATATGTACAAAAGGTCTTATTGAGATTAACAGAGGTTTAGATGTTGATGTCTGTTTAAAAGTAATAGTTTGGTTTGATGTCACCATTATGGTGATCAGTGTTTGCTTTACTTGGGCAATTTGACTCTTGACTCCTTAATGTTTATCTCTAGCTGTCGTAGCTATGCTTATGATAAAAACAGCAAGAGAACATGTGATTAAATGATGCCGGTTCCTAGCTGTTGGTTAAGATATCATCACGTAGCAGTCTGATTATCTGATTTCATCCAGGCTTTTCTATGGTATCAGTTGCACATTATTTATTATAGCAACCCAGTGGTTCTACAGACTGAGATCCAGCAGAATTTTAATCAGACCATTTCAAGGATTTAAAATAAAAATAAAAACATCTTTGTCACACAGACATGAAGAATCAGTGTATGAATCTCAACAATGGTGACATGGTGTATTCTGGGTGTGTCATACAAAGCTCATCATTGGCTCCCAGAATGCATTGCAGCATGAAGCATGTCACCATTGTTGAGATTCATACACTGATTCTTCATGTCTCTGTGTGTCTAAGCATTCAACAGTTCAAAGTGATTTGTGAACAACGTGTTTTAAAAATTAAAGCTAGAGCTACAGCGTATCTGATTAAAACACTGCTGGATCTTGTGCTGTTGAAACACATTACTACAGTCACTAATATGAAATAACTAGCATAAATTAAACTCTAGATGAGACCAGTGGGTCAGATCACTAAAGGATGATAATATATTTAACATCAGCAAGTAGCCAGCATCATCTGATCACATTTTCTCTCACTGTTTTTTCCATAACAAACATAGTTACAGCAGTTAAATAAAAACTAACATTGAAACATTTGAGTCAAACGGCTCAACTACTGATCACAACAATGGTGACTTCAAACCAAACTATTATTTTCAATAAACCATCAACATCTAAACCTCTGTTAATCTCAATAAGAACTTTTGTAAATGTATGACAGAAATAAAGTCAATCTTGTTTATAAGGAGTTATTTAATGACGCTGGAGCTTGACATCAAGCAAAAGGTGGGTTTTCACTTTCAACTAAAACTTCTGAGCAATGCAAGTCCACATCTAGTGTGATGGGAAGCTTTATTAGAACGTTAGAGGATAACGTTCTAACAATGTTATCAATAAACAGTTTTAGAATGTTTTTAGAGAATGTTGTCCTACCTTTTAACAGAACATTCTGGGATCTAAAATAAAACTTGCTGCTGAAAACATTCCCAGAACATGAAGATTTCTAGATGGGTGGTCTCTAGATATGGCTCCTGTTTGTGGTCTATAAGCTGATTTGTATGTGTGATGACAATTAATGTCACAAGTACAGCATACAGAACACAGAAATGAAGTTTTTTCAAAACATCAAGCTTCAATCTTATTGTCTGACTTTTAACAGTCCCAGACTGCTACACTTCTAACAGGGTTTCTGACAGTTTTATGGAGGTAAATGTAAGACTTTTTAGGACTTTTAAAGATCAAGTAAAGAAAATGTAAGGAATAAATTGAATATAACATTAATACAGTCTCTAAATGTAAACATCTTGTGTTAGCAACACTTCAAAGTTTGGAAATACAACTTCCAACAGATTTCCATTACTTTTTAATGCATTTTACAAATAAAATAAAATAAAATAGGTAGTTTTCAGTCTAAAGATTCTTAAATCAAGATACATTTCCTTGAGAAGCAAAATAAAACAAGAAGTCTCGTTTTCTAAGGAAATGTTTAAAAGAAAGTGTTTATGATTAAAACAAGAAGAACAAAAATCTGCCAATATTTATATGTCTGGAAAACATTTTCATTCCCAAATGACAGATATTTGTTTTTTTGTTTTGTTTTTTTAAATAAACTCACTTAATTTTGTATCTTCTTGATTTAAGGATGTTTTGATATTTGTATTGGAAAGCAAGAGACAAAATATTATAGATATTGAAGATAGAAGATTATGTTTTTGCAGTGCATGCAACATTTAATGCCGTGAATTTATAAATTTAAGACATTCTGCTCCAATTTAAGACATTTTTTAGGCAAATTTCCAATGTTGTTATATTTTTTCTTCTTATTTTTCATATTCATTTATACAGTATATCCATTATGAATCATTCTTTATGATTCTCCACATTATATCCATATTACTGTCTTATGTTACTCATACACTCAAGCATTATTCATTTATTCTCTTTCATTACTATTACTTCCATTTATACTCATATTCCATTGACGTAGTATTTTCTCTTAAGATTTGACATTTAAAGGTACATCTTGTTATGATTAAAATGTGTTTATAGGATGATGGAAACTTGTTCTCAGTGAAAAATATGTTTTATATGCAAGGATGTTTTCAAGAGCAGGTATTTGCAAAGTGAGATCTGCTGTTTCTGCTCAAAAGGTGTAAAACCACAGCCCCGTCTTTTTTTTTAGCTGATCTTATCTATTGCCTATTGTCTTCATGTCAATGTGACCTCGCTTTGACTTTTTTTGACTTTTTTTTGACTTTTTTTTTTTTGCAAATGTACGTAGTGACACAATGGATAAATTTATTTGGCTCCAGTGTGTATATATATATATGAAGAGTTCTTTTGCAAAAACAGATAACTCCATTTTTAACAATTTTCAAAAATCATGTTTTTTTCATTGTGCATTCCAGTTAATCTCAATCAAACTGCAGTTGGGTTATTTCGATTAGGTTAAAAAATAACTAAAAGATACAGCTAGCTAACACAATAAAACACAATAAAAACATAATAATAAAAAACATGATTTTTGAAAAAAACAAAAACGGAGTTATCCGTTTTTGCAAAAAAAAAAAAAAAAAACTCTTCATATATATATATATATTTCCAAATGGCTTTTCAGGCAGCTTCTTCTTTTCTTCTACTTGCATCACATGCTCCAAAGGCCTTTGTCTTTTGACTTCTGAAGATCAGATTACTCTCTTAGAAATTTTAGCAAAACATACTCAGTTTGGGTTTTGTATTCATTTTTAACCTTTTTTCTTTAATTTTAATTTTTCATTATGATTATTATCATCTGTAATTGTTATCATTTATAATTGTGTCTTCAATACATTACAGTTTTACTGAAAGACTTTGTGTGCCTGGATCTCTCCGTGCATCAAACCCTGCTCTAAATACCTTCCAGAGTCATGAAGTTCATGAACTTTGGGCTTTGATTCAGACACTTAATGCCAAGTAAACAGATACTGTATGAGAGCTGAACTGGTTACTCCACTTTTCTCTTAGAGACAACTTCTAGTGAAAAATAAATATGCTAAAATGTATTTTAAATAAATTTATTTCATGCTAAGTACACTACAAATACATATTTATGTACTCGATAAAAATACCCTGTGATTGTACTTTTGGTATATTAAACTGGTATACTTAAAGTCTGCTAAATTGGAACAACTAATTTTGTACTTAATGCCCTTTAATTGTGTGGAAGTAGTGCAGAAGACCAACTAAAGATATACTGAAGTATATTTGACTGTGCTGAAGTGGAACTGTTGCAAGTATACTTCAGGTACACTTTAAATATCTTGCATTTAAAGACCGATATTACTCAAGGATCAAACAATCCTCATCAACAGTGACATTAAAACACATTTTAAGCTTAATATTAAGAAATGTGCATTGTGCACAAGTAGTATTTCTGCTAATAAATAAGTAGCAAGTAAGGGTAACTAGTATTTCTCCAAATACAGTTTAATTATAATTCTTATCAGTAAGTCTCGAGGGATATGTCAATAGTTTGAACTATACTTAATATGAAATAAATGTATTTTAAATATGTTCCTTTTTACTAGTGGTTTAACAGCACTCAACTATAAAATGCAAACTGTGTTTGGTCACTTTAGGCCAGTCTCTTCTTGTCTAACTGACAGGTTTTTGACCAGAATAAGCTGCAATGTGGACCAGACTTCATGCTGATACTATAACAATCTCACTATGTAACACTCACGGTCAGCTTGAACAATAGTTCCTGGTGCCACAGACCATGAATAGAACAGAGCCGTGACTGTGGACTCTCTCACTGTTAGTTTGGGTGCGTTGTGTAAGTCACACACTGTCCTGTCAGGTGTGATGTGGCAGCTGCTTCGGTGTGTGTGGTTGGGTACCTGTGGGCGAGCGCTGGACTTGTACGTATGAGCGTAGCGTGATGTCCGTGGAGCCGCCGGACTCCAGAGGGATGGGGTGAGCGTGGAAGTGGCGTAGCATGTCAGCGACCGTCTGGAACCACAGGTGATGAACGTGACACTGACCGCTGTCATTCACAGACAACCGCAGGTGCTGCCAAACACACAACAATCACAGATCCATATATAAACACAACAAACTTATTAATTATTAATCTGTTCATTTGGTGATATTATTAAAGGGGTCATATGACGTTGCTAAAAAGAACATTATTTTGTGTATTTGGTGTAATGCAATGTGTTTATGCGGTTTAAGGTTCAAAAAACACATTATTTTCCACATATTGTACATTATTGTTGCTGCTCTATGCTCTGCCTTTCTGAAACGCGCCGATTTTACAAAGCTCATCGTTCTGAGAAGCGAGGCGTGCTCTGATTGGCCAGCTATCCAGTGTGTTGTGATTGGCCGAATACCTCAAGCGTGAGATGGAAATGTTACGCCCCTTACCGTATTGTGATGCCATGTCCCGGTGCAACGACACAAAAACAATAAAATCCATTATAAACGAGGCATTTGTTGCATCCAGTGGGGACATAATTACTGATTATAGTGACTTATACTATCTTTTTATGCGTCACGTTGCATCGCGCCGCGTAAACATTACCATGTCTGCATTTGTGATCGTAGAAACGCCAAACAAGCACTACTCTACACAGCTCAAAACTTGCGTTTGAATTGTCAGTGGCAGAAACATACTTACAGGCTGTGAGTCCGAAGCGTCAGACTGTCCTTTCAAAGTTGAAATTGCCCAACTTTATAGAAACAGCCTTTGTGCGCGCCAGCATTATAGGCTACTTTTCCAGGTTCAGGAAATAGTCCTCCGTAAAATGCGCTGCACACACTCTAATATTTGGGTTGAACTGTTCTGGAACAGTGTTGTAAATACAACTTAACCACTGATTTCTAGTTGTGTCCTCTTTTGGAAGCTCAAACAAAGTACTTTCTCTTTCACAAGGAAACACAGTGTCTCCAGGACATGGCGCCGGCGGCAGCAACAATACTACAGCCAGAATAATAGTGCCACCTTCTTTCAGTGCGTGTACATTTGGGCGGTGTTTGGTAAATCTCCCCACATCGTGACGTAGAGATGTGGGGGCGTGTTTGAATGAGCCGTTTTAGGGGGGCATGGTCGAGCCTTAACTTTTATAAAGAATATCTCTTTGGTTTTTTAGACTTTAGTCTTTGCAACTTCAGGGATCTTATCTATGCATGAACAGCTTGAAAAACTTGAAATCGCATCATATGACCCCTTTAAAAATCATAGATATATTTGAAAAAAATTGTATATAATTGTATATAAAAAATATATATATATATATGGGAACACGTATGTGTAATAAAAAAAATATGCACTGCAAATGATTTTCATACTTAGTATTTTTGTCTTGTTTTCTATTATAAACATCTAAACGTTCTTGAATCAAGATGTATTTACTTGACTTACGATATTAACTCTTGTTTTCTGAAAAAGTTAGCAAAACTTTGTTTAAAAAATTTTTTTTTGCTCATAACAAGAAAAAAAAAAAAAATCTGCCAATGGGTCAAGAAAAATAATCTTGTTAAGTTTGTTTCTTACCCCATTGGCACATATTTTTTTCTGGTTTTAAGCAAACACTAACAAATTTTGAGTTTTTTTTTCAGAAGACTTTGTCTTTTTATGTGCTTTATATACTATATAGCGCTCAATCTATTAAGTTAGAAATGTTACATTTCAATTTCCAACCACCATGTTGCCATGACTTTAACAAAAACTGTCCAATTGTCCAAAATCTTAGGCCTGGTTTCACAGACAGGGCTTAGACTATGCCAAGATTAGGCCATAGTTGAATAAGGACATTTAAGTTGTTGTTTTTTTAATAAAAGTGTCTTAGAAAATAACAATACTGGTGTGCATTTTTAGACAAAACAAAAGCACTGACATGCTTTAAAATTTAAGTCAGTCCATGTTTCTTTCAGTCATGCATTTTAGTCTGGGACTAGGCTTAAGCCTTGTCTGTGAAACAGGGGTTAATGTTTTAATATTATATGCTTATATACTATCACACATATTTTTATGAATATCAATAACTGGTCATGCATGGTCCATGCATTTTTTGCATTATTTTGAAAAATATAAGCACTAGTTTCCCATTTATGGAAATGTATTAATATATTGCATTATATTTCCCAGTATATTCCCATATATTTTTGTTTCGTACAGAAAACTGGTTAAAGTCTTGAATAACAGCAGGTTTCCTGCAGATGCATGACAGATGTCTGCTTAGATGTCATGATCATCACAATGCCGCAGCTCACCTTGGCTTTGCCCTGGAAGTTGAAGGTGAGGACGTATTCTCCAGGACGCGTCTCGCTCTGGCGGATCACAAACAGACCATGACTCCGTGCGCCGCCAGCGAGAACGAGCTGGGCCGCCCGCACCCGTGACAGTGTACCGTGGAACCATGGGTAACCCGCCAAACTAGCATCTCCTTCCACTTCCCCTGGTGTTTCGCCTGGGCTTCCTAAATGACAGGAGGAATGTGAGCAGTGTGTGTGTGTGCGTGTATGTGTGTGTGTGTGTGTGTGTGTGTCCTGGTATTCCCTACATTATGGGGACATTTTTAGGTCTCCATGAGGAAAAAAAAGCTTATAAATCTTACAGAATTAGTTTTTTTGAGAACCTAAAATAGCAGAAAGTTTTGTGTGAGAAGGTATGTTTAGGGTAAGGGGGTAGAAAATACAGTTTTTACAGTAGAAAAACCATTATGCCTATGGAATGAACCCATAAAACATGGAAACCCAACATGTGTGTGTGTACTGGTTTTTGTGGTTTACGGGGACAAAATTTGTTTAATGACATGGGTATGACAGAGGTATTACAATTTGAAGGTGGTTTATG